>UFQX01000608.1:72083-127888 GCA_900497675.1 Arapaima gigas
GGGGGGGGGGGGGACTATAACCTATGTCTAAGGGCAGGAAGTAGAGACAGCCCAGCACCTCCTGTTTGTTCCCTCATAAATGCTGCCATTGTGTACACTGAAAAGGCCATACCTGGAAGACCAGAAACCCTGCTACCTTCAGCACAGGTCTGACATTTAGACACATAGCAGGAGGAAGTCATTTCTGCAGCAGAAAGCTAAACTAGAGAAGAACATACTTGAGTCATACCTGGCCAACAAAGGCGGAGAAGGCCTTGGTGCTATCACGTCCTGCGGCTGATGAGTGGTACAGGTTAACCCATTCTCTCAGGAGGTACTCCGTCTTCTCCCGCAGGCCAGGTGGGTCATCATACTCGGACGCCTGCGTGATCCCTGAGTGCATCATGAAGTTCGGTCCTCCTTGAGCGCGGTCCATCAAGGTCTCATAGTTGGAGCGGACCATCTCCATCAATTGAGGTAGGCTGGAACCAGCAGAGCCGTCAGGGAGACCATTCCTTACCAACTTTCACAACTAACAGATTCTTACACAAAGTCATTTAAATACACCTTATCAGATTTTAAAAGTGAAAATATTTCTTCAGTGAGCCTTTAGCTGTACCCTCACTGAGTTCAATACAGAGATGTGGTTTTAGGGTGAGCAGTTTCAAGCCAGGACATGCATGTATGAACAGCCATGGTGGCTGAGACACCCACCCCTCGGGGATACTGGCCCTGGAACGGCTGCTGGTGCACATCAGCGTGTCAATAGTGTTGAAGAGGTCCGCCTCGGTGACAGGACTCGCAGTCCGCTCATCCACCAACATCACCTTAACCAGCTGCATGGCAAAGGCCACTGCCATGTAATTCAGCCCATTCTCCATGGTCTGAGGCCAGCAGGTGGACAGGTGTTAAAGATTCACTCAACCTTTTAACTTGCCTGCTCAGTTTAAAAAGGTGTCATGTTGATAGTAATGCCATAGGAGGCATTTTACCTGAGCAAGGTACAGGTCATATTGTGGTAAATTGATCAAGTTGTTCCTGATGAGGAGTTCCACTGCCTCCATGTTGTATCTGTGCTCATCACGGCATTCAATCAGGCACCTGAGACAGACAACTATGTTAAGTTCCACTCCAGGGGCAGTTTTGAGAAGAGAAACTTGTCCAGGTTCTTGCATCCTGTGTATAAACACATTTGGTGCTAATCTGTTTTAGATAAAATGCTGCTTTTTTGTTGTACAAATTGTGATGA
Organism: Arapaima gigas; assembly: GCA_900497675.1. Classification (NCBI taxonomy): domain Eukaryota; kingdom Metazoa; phylum Chordata; class Actinopteri; order Osteoglossiformes; family Osteoglossidae; genus Arapaima; species Arapaima gigas. Next base: position 73,312 of record UFQX01000608.1, read on the forward strand.
GTCAGCTTCCCATACAGAGGTCTTGACAAGCTGGACACTGACCGGGTGACCTGCTTGTTGCACCACTGCGGGCCATAGGCACAGTTGTCCTGCAGGGCCTTCAGCACCAACAGATGACACTCCCTGTAGCACGGCAACAGGTCCGGATCAGTGCTGCTGGTGGCATCCAACAACCCCTCAACAGCCTAGAGACCCAGAGAACAAGTTAATTAAACCACACAGCAAAAGCTTACACTGCAGATTTGGCCAGAGAAGGAAAACTGGGAACCTTGCACAAATACAATTCTGAGCAGAAAAAGGAGCCATGACTGCATACTTGGCTTTTCATATATACTGTAGGCTGATGTTGGTTTGGCTCAGGACTGGAGTAGGGATATTTCTTACCTAAGGGTCACCAAGTAACCCCGAGAGCAGTCTCCTTCTCTGTGCTACCACCTCACCTTCTGCAGCAAGCCCAGTGTGGCAATACTGTCACGGGAGTTGCGGGCAAGTGCTACAGCTTCTAGCAGTCCACGCATTGTCTGCATCTGTGGGTTCATGGCCAGTGCTGGGGGCACAGCATGCATGTGCTGCTCAAGGTCTGCTGCACACTTGTCATAGATCTGGGTCACATCATCTGTCACCCACACCTGCTGCTAGAAGGGAGAGGGGTGGGGGGGGAAGGACTTCAGGTACATTGTAGAATACCTCTAAGACCATTTACTGCCACTTGTGGTTTCTGGCCAAACCTTGGACTGAGGCAGGGTACTGCTGGGGAGGAATCCAGGAATGTTGCGGGCAAACTCCTCATAGACAACTAACTGCTTAGGGTCCACACCACCCACCTGAGGTGAAACAAAGACCAGTCATCAACTTTCAAGCTGGCACCCTGGACACCCCTGTTGGGGAGGGGGGGGGTGCGTTACCTTCAGCCGGATCTGTTCTGGCATGCGCTCGGCCTGATAAGTGAGGACACCAGGGTCACAGTAGCGGCGTCCCTCCTGCCTTGCATGCTTCCTCAGTTCAAACTCCTATGGAACATCAAACACATGCATTAATGAAGTAAATGGCAACCAATAATCACAGGCCTGCTATGGCTGGGTGGGTAGGAGCATCCCTCACTGTGGCCAATCTCTTGTCCATCTCTGGGCCTGCCTTCTCTACAGCAGTTTTCTGGATGAAGCAGCAGGCCAGCTCACAGTTGTCCTGTGCAACCCTGTTTGCTGCCTCTTCTATCATGTCTCTCTGCTGTGGGCCTGGGTTCTGAACAAGAGGGACAAGGTAGTTACAATCTAGGTGAACATAATGTGAAGTTATTCCACTGCGGGAGCCAGGAACTGCAGGGTGAAACACACCCGAAAGGCCGCAACAAAGCTGCTCTTCAGGTTGTTGGCAATGCTGACAAGCAGTGGCTCTTTGCAGGTGATCATGGCCATGCCAGCTGTCAGGTTCCGCATCATGTGGTGTGCTGCCACACGCATGCGTGACTCCTCAGAATCCAGTGCAAAATCCTTCCTGATGATCTGCTCACAGGTTGTCATGGCAATCTTGATGGAACGGTCCACCACAGGCTGCACGAGCTCCTGGACTGCACGCTCGATGGCTTGGCGCACACACTGCTTCAGATGGGGGTGGGCCTGCAACAGTGGGATCTAGAAGCCAGACACAATGAGCAACCAAAGCCAGAGGTCACATGAACAATAACCCTCACTGCCCCCCACCTCTCATTAATTATACTGCAGGCAAAGAATGGAGCAGTTAGTTAATCTTAGGTCAGAGGTGTTCAACCCATAGTTCTGAGTTCTGGATACACTGTAAAGTTTAGCAACAGCTTGTTCCCCAGAACCACTCCAGTCCAAGTTACCATGATAAAATGCCATTTAGTTCTGAACAAATGGTGCAAACTCACTACTCCCAAGACTACATTTGAATGGCTTCACTGAAAAGCCAGTCTGGTGACAAGGGACCAAGTTCACAAATGTATAGGTATCCATTACATCAGTATCACAGATTGCTCAGTTTACATTCCTTGAACACAGACTCAAACCTTTGAGACAAATATTTTGCCAACTCAGTTTGTAATACCACATTTCAACTGTCCTGCAACTCATGAAATTAATAAAGCTTGGCTTGTCAACCAAACTTTGAGAAAATGACCAAACAGCAGGGCTGTCAAGTACCCACCCCAGGGTTGATGTTGATATGGGGGGCCAAGCAGGACAGAGACAATATATTGAGGTCACTGAAGCTGAACTGGGGTGTGGAGGGTCCCATGGTCACAGATGCTGCAGTTGTGGTGGCAGAGGGCAACACAGCTGCAGAAGAAAAGGTGACCAGTGTTCCATTACAGCATTTCCTTAGGCTTGAATCTGGGATCCTCTGTTCTGAATGGGATTACTTCAAATGACTTAACATTTTAACCAAAGCACAAGAAGGTTAAATATTTTTAAAAAAACCCACACAACCCCACACCTCTAGACTAGTTAACCTTAGAGGAAGTACATTCATTTCCCCATGCAGACTAGTTTGCCTGATATATACTCAGATTGAGCAGATGAGCTGAGGATGAGGAGACCACCTGTTGAGACCACAGACAGGGTCTCCAGTGGCAGTTTAGCTTCTTTCTTTGGTGTGGATAGCTGCTCCTCCAGGTTCTTCAGTTTCTCTTTGTCCTTCAACAGGCTCCCAGGCTTTAGGTCATTGATGTTCAGAGACAATTTCTTGCACAATACCTCAATCTCAAACTTCAAGTTCAGCTGAAACAGGAAGGACAGTAATTGTATGAACTGATACAGCAGCTGATATTACAACAAATTCAAAAAGAAACCTGTTTGGGCCAAGTTTGACCTAGAAACGTACATCTGGATCAGCTCACTAGTAAAATTCTGTAGAGAACAAGATTGCTTAAGTGCCCATTTGTATTCCACTGCTAGGAGTGGAATTAACCAGATAGCTACATAAACATACCTTCATGTTGTGCTCCTGATGCAGTTCTGCCAGTAAGTTCATAATAGCCATAGTCCAGGGGTTTGGGGGTCTGAAAACCTGGTGGCAACATGTGGCAAGTGCCACTTGGCATTTACTAGACAACAAACAAGGTGTCAGTGACAGTCCCACCCAGGACCTACCACACTCTTGATAGTGGACTCCAGGACTTTTGCAACAAATGGAACCACATATAGGAGCTCCTCTTGTCCTTTTGCATAAGCCTCCAACAGTAGAGATTTGATCTCCAGATCCTGGATTGAAAAGAAACGCATTAAGAAAACCCACCACCCAAAGTGGCACAAGATCAAAACACTTATTAACTGACATGACCTTGATACCAAATATGAGAGTCCTTTGCTCCCACATTCATTGGCCTTGCCAATAACATAAGACAAATACTCACAATATACAGGATGGGCTTATTTTTAGCCAGAGTTATCACTCCAAGCCAGTGGCCCAAGTTCTTCAGCAGAGAACGGTCAGAGAAGTTGGCAGCTGCTTTATCAGATGTGAGGAGAACCTGTCCAAAAGACATGCTACGGCACCATTAGAAGTGTTATTAGCTATCATAACCATTTATGACATGGAGACTTCCCTTGGCAGAAGTTATGTACTGAAACAGTTCAGGTCCCAAATTCTACCCTACAACATAACAGTCCAGCAGTTTCTCAGTTAAGTGACGTTCTGTGCTGTAGATGGGGTTTTATTTTATTTATTTGTTTGTTTATTTTTTTAAACATGAGAAGTCCTGTACTAGATTGGAAAAACCTCAGGTCTCACCTTAATATTTCTGTAAGTCTCTTTCAGGACCATTTTGACAAACTCTTGGTTTTTCAGGGTGTCCAGGAAGTTGGAGTAGAGGCAGTGAAAGTTGGGCTCAATGCTAACCCTCTTCACAATTAGGTATTGCGATAGCCATGGCATCAACTCGTCCATCACACTTTCCTTCAACTCTTCAGCCTTAGAAACAAAAGGAGCACTGAGATAATGTCACAGTCATTCTACAGCCTCTCAAAGAGATGGGGTAGAACTCAAACAGCACTGCACACTAAAAACACTGTTCCAGATTACCTTCTGTGACATATTTGATTGAGACAAGTTGTTAAAAATGAAAGCAGTCTTGTCTTGGATATTCTCTGGTGGTTCCTTTACTCTCCCAGTCTGGTCTGAGGCCACAAGCAGTGTGTCGATGTTGGTTGTGTTTATAGAGAGCTGGAAATTAATAAGCAAGAAGAGAATTGAAGTATTCAGTCAGTTAGATGAGTTCATTAACAGCACTGCCATCAAATTGCATGGAAAATCTTTATTTCCAAAAGGTGAAAATGCCATGCAAACAGAGGCCCTGTAATCAAAAAAAAAAAAAAAAACCCTTGACCAAACATTCATGAGTCATTTACTTGAAAATCTGTGTTAAAGTACTATGATGAAATGGAGCTTTAGAATCGACACGTTACCATACAGGTAGACAATATGAAAAACAGAAGTGAAGAAGCTGGTCCGCTGGCTACTAGTCATACTGACCAGCGTGTCTTTGGGCTGGGAAATTATTGCTTTGGTGACTGCAGCTGTGTCGGCAGTAGGGATAGAAGAGGTGATGGGTGCCATAGGGCTGGCCTGTCCAGGTGATTGTGTAGGAGGATGATCAAGGATCAAGTTGGTTGGAGTAAATGTGCCATGGATCTTCGCAGGGGGGTCTCGTGACTGTTGGCCAAATTCTATGTACTGTAAACATCAACATGCAGAAAGATTGATGTATTTATTCACCAGTAAGTACCAGAATAGCTATCATTATCCACTTTGCTTACATATCAGTGTGTGAATTTATGCCCATCCCCAAGACAGAAGAGCTCAGGTAATACTTTTCAATACACAGTTACTGAGCTGGCAGCACTGGACCTACATAAAAAGTGAAAACATTCACTTTGATGTGGCCCTCAGCAGCAGGTGAGCAAAATTCTTTTGAGCAGTCAGGGAAGGCTGAGCATTCAGTATAAAGGTACCAGACAGCACAATGTTACATACATCAGTTTAAGGGCTTGGTATTATGCTCACACCCATGTCATACATAAGACAACCATTTACCTCCTTTAAATGAAGAGGCAGCTGCACATAGTGAGCAATGGAGGCCACGTGTTGGCAGTACTGAGGGTAGTCCTTCAGCCTGAAGATAGGAAAATCCCATTAGACTGCAGCCAATATCACTGGCAACATAGCCGCAAAGCCCAGTGACCAAGACCAAACCTGTTCTTAAATTTGTCGAGTGCCGCTACGCCAAAGTAATACATTTTGGAAGTAAAAGGCTTCTTGAGGGCCTCAAGGACATAGCGGAGGGCAAGCCCAAGTGCCACGTAGGTCACCAGGCCCTTGTCAATGATGCCACCAAACAGGCAGGCAGTGATGTGCAGCTCTTTGTCTGGATACTGTGGGAAAAAGCGGTACTCCTCAAAGAGGTTCCTCAGCATGCAGTCAAACACCTCCCGCTCTTGTTTGACATTTGAGTCCTTAAAGCGCTGCAGCATTTGTAGCACCTGCAGGTAATAAGGTCCCAAAGTCAGAACAGAGTGACGTTGCATTAACCCAAACAAACAAACAGTGAGCAACTGCAGGGATGTCATCACCTGCCCATCACCCACCTCATCAACAGGCATGATGGGATGTGGAGGATGGTTATAGATGCGCTGGAAGTAGCTGTTGGCCTCATCTTCGATCTCCTTGCTAAATTGCTGACTGGTATCAGGCCACACCTGAGAAATATCAGCTGGGGGGGGGGGAACCACACACACACACACACACACACACACACACACACACACACACACACGTTTTAAACACTGAATCAGTAGCATTACACCAGACCACTGGTTTATTTAAAAAAAGGGCATTTTTGCCTTAATGAGCTAAATTCATAGAAATGCATATGAAGTACAGTTTCCATTCAAAAACATTTAGTTCTAGAAGGGTTCACACTAGGACTCAGCCTAAAGGATTGGTTTTTAGAAAAGTTATGCAGAAAGCAGGACAAGATACAAATGTACTTCCTTTAGGTCAAATAAAAACACTCAAAAATCCTGACTGGTCTTTAGCACAAGGGAGCAGTCTGTCCAGGATGAATGAAAATGTAGAATTACATCAATTCTACAGGAGTTGAACTGTCATCCTTTACACTTCTGAAAGTCCCCCCTGTACCATTCACCTAGTCCCACCCAAAACAGACTCATCTTACTCTGCTGGAAGAGGGGAAGGTTCAGTCCTGATGTGCCTGTCTTCCTCATGCCAAAGGGGTCACTGTTGATGGCTGGCAGCCCCAGGCTAGTGCCGATACAAGTCAGACTGCTTGTGCTCGGTGAACCTTCAAATAAAGTGACATTTGGGTGAGCATGTATAATCTAGTTGTAGAATACAGTGGTTTCCTCCTCTTTCAATCACAACCTTTTGGAACCTAAGCCCACTACCTGCAAGCTGGGAACTGAAGGGTGCAATATTCCCAAAGGCAGAGGGTTTGGGGTTGGGCAGCTTGGCTGGAGACTGGAGGCTGCTAAAGGATGAGCCCTGGGATGGAGGGAATCCCAACACACCCCAAGTTTGGGACACAAGTGAGTTACAGGTTTACAGAGCTCATAAACACATGGTCAGTAAAGGTGTGTGTATTTGGGGGGGGGGGGTAAAAAAGACTGCAGACAAAGATTTGCCTCAACAGTAATGGTCACAGATTTGAAAAGAGAAAGCTACTCTAATAATTAACTTACCATGTTGATCAGAAAAGTTGGCAAATACAGCAACACAAGCAAACTGTTCATCTTTATTTTAATATTTGTGACCCCCATTAGGTATTAAATACCTGCATGGGGGATACAGCATCCATGCTGCTGTTGCTGGAGCGCCGAGGTTTGGGCAAGACTCCGGACAGTGACTGGCAAGACTTCATGCTGCTGCAGTTGGTCACCATGGTCAGAATGGTTTCTGACAGTTCTGGTGAAACACTCCTTCAGAAGGGACACCCAGAACACCACAATGAACAGGTAAGAGTTCAAACACACTACTGATTACCCTGGCAGGGGCTTGGAATAGTAGAGATCGTGCCAATGGTAACTCTTACCCCGCACAGGGGTGCAGGCAAGCAACCATGGTGGCAAGTGTTTCTGGCAGCAGCTGGATGCTCTTGGTCTGCTCCCTCTCTGGTGCCAAGCCACCTGTAATGGAGGGGCAGCGACGCTTCAGGAAGGTCACACAGGCCTGAATGAAGGGCTCCTGCAAAAGTCAGAAACTCAGGACCACTACCACACATCAGTACACAGTTCATACAGGGCAACAGTTTTGGCAATATGTAATCAGGCCAGTTTCAGGACGGCAGAAAAGAAAAGAACTTTGAGCAAAGATGCATGCAGGGAAGGACAGTACCTTAGATGGAAGTGTCAACTTAAAGCACAACAAAATAATCTCATTGATATCTTTGCAAGTCTCCTTGCGCAAAGATAACTGGTAACAAAATACCATATCAGGAGACTCACCCCGTGGTCTCGGATTTTGTCCATCAGCCACTTGTCCAGTTTGAGGTATTCACGCCGAGACGCAAGGGCAGCAAGGTCAATAACGAACGCAAAAGGTGTGCTGCTCAGCAACATGGACAGAGACTGAAATACAGGAGGACAAGTAGCTGAAGCCACCCAGTATGAGGCACATGAAAGGGCTCATTTACGCACAAAGTGATGAAGCGTGAGCAGGAATGTGCTCAACACATTCTTGCCACCTAACAGCAACACACCTTCAGGTCTTGCGCTAGGTCCAGGATGCGCGACAGTTTGGTCTGATCATACTGTTCTCCCCTCATGTACCACTCAGCCATCGAGTCCATGATTAGCTGACGGATTGGTGCAGTCTGGCCCTTTGGGGGGGGGGGGGGGGNGGGGGGAATTGAGAGGTCAGCATATTGATCTACAGCAAAGGGAAACCAGAGTTCACTTTCTCAACGCTACCCACTGATGACTGACCTGCCTGTGCCAGGCATAATGCAAGATGACTGTGGAGTTGGGGTAATTGCCCAAAAAGATAGGCAGAAGTGAAGAGAGGAGCTCATGCCGCAAGGTGTACCAGGAGGTACCAAGCTGCAGCAGTGCCAACACCAGCAAATCAGGGCAGTGCTTCATAGGGAAGCTGAAGATCTGCTTCACCTGCTCGTACAGCCCTATCTCAGATATGCGGAGCAGGCACTCTATCAGGTCCAAGCTCTTCCTGCAGTTGAGAGGCGGGAAGGTCCTAGTAACTCATGCTGATGAGAAACCATCTCAGCCTGAACAGCAGCTCTAAACAAAGAACATTTCAGAAAAATAATACTGGCACAAAATGACAGGCAACACACCAGGTTGCTATTTCCCGGTTATCATCTTCTGGGGGAGCCTTGAGGATGTCAAAGGACACAGGGTGGGATGGATAGTCAGCCAAACACATGATCTCTGGGCTGATCAAGCACTGTTGAATGAATGACAGCTGCAAGGAGGCACAGAGAAAAACCAAGTAGCAGCTTTTAAGTGTTCAAAGATGTAAAACAGTGCAAACTGAGATGTTTGGTGTTTCCACAGCACAAGAGAGTCTAGTCCACAAAACAGATTCACTGAGCTTGTCTTGACCCCTTTCACCACTGTGAAAAGAACAGCTCATACCTGGCCCTCTACATGCTTCCAGGGCCTGTAGATGAGGTCCACAGGGAAGGGCTCAATGCTCAGGCCCCGCTGGATGGCATAAATCACTGTTTGCAGGCTTTTGCTGTCACAAATTATAAATCCTGAGTGATCCAGCTCAAAGGTCACTTCCTTGAAGTTCATATTGGGTTTCTGAGGGGGAAAGTCACAACACTGTATTCACCCAAATTTTTCCCTTTAATGGGTAGAACAGAATAAGCACTGGGGACAATTCAAGGGTTTTGATGGGCACTTAAAGCACTCACAAGTTCTTTAACAACATCTATGAACAACTCAAAGTCCCATGTGTACACCTGAGAGCCATCAGACTTCCTGTCACTCCATATATTGCTGCCTGGTGCAGGAATGGACTGAGTAAGAAGGGACAACAGACCAACATCAGTGGGATTGCATCAAGTGTTCACATTCACATTTCATCTCCCAAAAAGCATCCTGTTCACTACCAGGCTCAAAACATTAATATTCATACATCTGACGGGGGGGGGGGAGCCTAAAACGATGTGAAATGGTTACAGGCAACGTAGTCCATGATCTAGAAGCAGACTTCCCCTTACCTGCATCCGGATCCCACCTGAAAGGCCAGAGTGGGTTTGAGCCATCATTCCAAGAACCCGCGCCACCTGGGAAGCAGTCAACTCTCGAATCCCGAACTGCAGGATTACTTTGCGACATTCCTCTACACTGAAAAGGGTAGTCAAAAATCAAAATCAGACCAGGACTCTTCCACACAGAGGAGCAGCAAAGCACATCCACACCGAGTACCAATACACACCTGGAACAACATCTATAGCCAACCTCCAGCATGAAATCTGCCAGTGAGCTCTCTACGTTTACACTTGCAACTCCTCCAGTATTTGAGAACAAGTGCTCCATCAGGACGTCCTGCTTGTTGAGGTACAGCAGTGGTGCCAGCACCACAGGACAGTGCTCTGGGGGGAAATCTGGAACACAAGCAGGAGTCAGTGACAGAGCGGGGCCAAGTTTCCAAACAGCTACATTAACACTAAGTGTTTTATGGGAGGTTAGTGTTCAATACTGTTTATACAGTTTTACCTAAAGTAACCAATATTCAGCAGCTGACCAAAATGTAACATTCTTCAGAAATCCTCAAGCCAATTTCCTTCTACAATCAGCATTTTAGAACAATTCACTTGGCAGTTTGTGGTCACACAATGGTGACATGCTGCCATTCACAGATGCACAAAGTAAATCTTAACTTTAAACAAACAAACCATCCAATGCACAGAAACTGATCATCAAGACTGAAAAAACTACTACAATAAAGTCCAACACAACACAACACAAACCTCTGCACAAAGTCTTGAGAAAAGCGTTGATCTGCTCCTGGCCAACCCCGTGTACCTCCTTCTCTCTGGAGAGATGGGAGAGGAGCAGGTGGAGGACCTCTATAGAAATGTCTCGGAAGCATCCAGGGTCCTTGTCCACATAAGAGCACAGGAGGTCTGGAAGCTTCTGTCTTAGAAACTGAGCCGCTGGAAGGATAAGGAACATGAATTGCAAAAATTGGTACCCAAGAAGTTGCCGTTTAACTCAAAATCCACTATAACAAATAATTCACATCGGGGGGGTTCAAAGCCCACACGAGCAAAAAAGTTTGTGCTCAGAAGCCTGTGTCAGGCATAGCGTTACGAATGACAATATTGGCTTCAGACAGTAGGACTTTATGGGAGGTGAACACACCACCAGAGAAGTGTGTCAGCCATTTTGGGTGCATTAACTTAAAAAAAAAAAAGCAGCAGAGCAGTTTATGGCAATGAGATTTCTGATGCACAGTTATAAAGTGGTTGACAATAAGCACAAATGTGCTCAGTAGATCCCGGTTCGTTAGAGTTAAAACTCCAGCCCTGGAGGTCAGTACAAAATTCCCCTGGAACGTCAGATCACAGTCAGAAGCTGCCAGGACAGGCAAGAGTGTTTTGCAATCATATGTTAACTGTTCTCCAGATAGGATCATACCTCATGCTCATGTTGTGCATCACCAGCATCTTTGAAACATTAAGTATCTTGGTGGAAAAGCTGGTGAACAAATCCTTGGCAGGCTGTTACATAGGCTTTTGAATTTTATTGTTATTTGGGGAAATTGGTTGGGATTTTGAGATGTGCTGGGAACATGTGCTTCTACCATCTAAATGTTTTCAGGAACAGAAAACCTTCAGGTAGATAATGTGGGTACCTCATTTGAGAAACTCCTGAAATCCCCCCCCCAAAAAACTGTCTCTTATGAAAGAAGGTGGCACGCACGCGCACGAACGAACGAACACACACACACCACCCCATCTTTATCAAAAGACTTCCTTGTTTAGCCTTAAGTAAATGTAGTGAAATAAACCAATCAAGATACTCACCAAAATACTGAAGGTCTGAGTTGGAGGAGTTTAACAAGGAGATGCCAAAAACAACCTGTAAAGGCCAGTGTGAATTAAGTAGACTAGACAGATTCTCTCAACAACATCCACCCATCTGAACACTTCCTACAGTGTTAGTCTTTATACCACCATCTTACCTCCTGGACCTTGTTTAACTTCAAGACTTTACTCAACTGAGTAAACAAGTGGAGTGTTGGCTTTAAACCCTGAGAAGATAGTAGGCAAAAATCCAAGTTAGAATGTACTAAGGCTGTTTAAACCCCTCACCTTGAGCATGCACATGGACTCAGGAAGCAATGCAAGTATAGATTCAACATCTCACACCTGATGGCGCAGAAGACTGTCGATGGCATAACACAGTGTCGAAACAAAGTTTGGCTTGGTCATCAATAACGCACACTGCTGGATTAGAAACTGAATCTGTAAGGGCAGGAAAACCATATTCGTGGTTAGGATGGTGACAAACTTTCTACAGCAGGTGAAACAACTGTATGCATGTACAGCATGTGGCATTACCACGTACAAGTTCACGAGCATAACCATGTAAGACGGTACGACATCCCAAGCGCAACCCGCAGGACTGGACCAAACAAACAAAAAAAGTTACCTGGTGACAGTCTTTTCCACCATTTTTACCATCTCCACTGAAGTCCACACGGGAGAAGAGACAGCGCAGCAAATGTCTCTCTGCTTCGGGGCCGTGGCGAGCCACAACCTGGGAGAGCAACACGGGGTGCGTAAGTATACCAGCCAGGCACGCTCAGATCATCAACCATCAGGGGTGTCAGTAAGCTGCAAAGTCCCAACTGACAGCAATAAGAGGAAGGAATGTTCTGCCAGACAGATGTGTTTTTCCACCAGCAGCTGATGTAGACTTTTCTAGAAATATGCTACTCACACGCTCTATTTCCTGTTGGTTGTCTTTCAAGTTTCTCTTAGTTAAAGTGTCCACCAAGTAGCTGATTTGAGACAAGGCCAGTGAGAGTGAGTCAAGATTCATTGTTGGTCAGGGCAGAGGCAGGCAGCCAGGTCCCACACAATCACCATTATTCCATTTTCATCACCTCGCAGATAGTTATCTGGCTTTTTATTCCCCACAAGCTGTCACTTAAATGTCAGGGGCATCACTTCCCTTCAAGTGACTTGCCAGCTGTTCCATCAGGAAGTGCAGCCTGTGAAAAACAAGTGTTACAAAAAAAGAAGCCAAATTAAACCAAAATAAGAGGTGAGCAGATGCGTTAGTAGCTGAAGAGCTCTAACAACGTGTCTCAATCTACGAGGAGCCAGTAAGCTGGTTCTACACAGCAAAACTGTGCAGAGGTGTGAGGTGGTATCAGCACAGCGATTTGGAGATCAACACTGACATCTAAAGTTCCTTCACAAGACTGAAGAAGGAAAAGCTGCGAAGGTCTGACAACGCGTCCCCAGTGCGTCCCGATCTTACAAACGGTCGGACGGAAGGCGCAGGAGCAGGAAGACAGGAGGGCAAGCAGCGCCCAGCGCAACAACAAACCTGGGTACGTGGCAGCTAAATGGCACCTTCGCGGTCCGTCCTGTTTAAAACAACCGCGTGAAACCGCTTCAGGTGCCTCCCAGCAGCGCCACCGCCTGGAGCTCAGTGGAACGACGGGGGGGGGATCGCCTGCGTAACCGCTTTAAAACGCGCGCCCTCATCCCCAGCTGCGCCTCAGTGACGTATTAATTAACCTGTTCCCGCCTCGTGCCCGTTAACTGGGGTCGAGCGAAGGTCGGAGAGGGTCATCGCCCCCCACCCCCACACACACACACACACACACACACACACACACACACACACACACGACCCGTTTAGACGTCACAGTCAGCAAGACTAGTCCGTCAGTAACAACAACGTTTGTATTTAGACTAGTCACACCATCAGACAACGATTACTTGTCACAAAGTCAGGAGTACAGTTAGTTAGACTACCTAAGCAGAAAATAGCTAGTTCGACTAGTCACAAAGACACTAACTATCCAAACTAGTGCCTCTTGCGCCAAATGAAACAGCTGATTGGACTGCAGTCCTAACCCTAACCAGACTAGTCTCACAGTCAGACAGGTCATACAGGGAGAAAACCGTTCAGTAAGTTAGACTAGAGGGACGGCGAAACGGGTAGTCATACTTGTAAAAGTCAGTAGTTTTAGCGGAGAAGCGGCTTGACCCTCAAGTCAGTAAACCCTGTTTACCGCTTGTTTATACATCACATACGGTCCGTTCAGATGGGTAACCCTAAATACGTCACTGTAAAATAAACTAGTAATAACTCGGCTCTCTACCAATGAAGATTTGATTTTAAACCAATATGTAAACATTGATGTCACCGTTATCCCGAAGCTTCCAGTTTATATTCCAATATTCAGCTTTTTACTTTGCAGGAATTTGTTTTACCTCATATTAATAATTACCCTGCGGAGTTGAACAAATTTCTTCCCCGTCCTATATATTAATAACTCTTTTATCACAATTTCGCTGTAAAATGGCGACGTGGACCCGTCGCGCGCTCACAAGCCGTCGCCTCGCGCCGCGGCACTTTACCTCAGAAACGCGAAGCACAATAGTATAAGCGGTCAATGTGACGCTCCATGGGTTTGTAAAATCCATTTTAAAAACTACACTTCTCGTCCTGTTGTAGTCACGTCTGTGAAAACGACCCAGTTCTTGAACAAAGTGAAAAGTTAGCGTATAAAACTGACCTGTTTTGAACAACGACAAGTAACTAAATGAATTTCTGTCTCAATTGTTGGACTTGTTTTCTGTTATTTGTTCCAGATGTATTTATTTTGCATCGTGCTACGGGCGTCTTATGGGTCCTTTGTGTCCCGCGGGTGTACGGGCCAATCTGCTGCAGGGAGGAGAACACGGGAGCGGTGTTACACTGAGGACATAGGAGGCCTCCGTTCTTTCGCACTTCTTCCAGGATCCCATTAAACTCAGTCGAAAAGTAAATCTACACGATCGCGTGACCGGCCGGCGCGACTGAAGCGTCAGGTCATATGAGCGGGGTCACGTGGCCTATAGATGGCTCGCGGCTGCACCTATAGGAGCGGCGTTCCCGGTCACGTGACTGCGCTCGAGCTCATGACAACCACACGACCGAGTGTCAGTTCCGAGACGGAGCGATTCTGAGCCGCGGAACTGGACGTAAAGTGTCCGCCGTGTGACGCCTCCTTTTTCTCGTCGCCCGGTGCTCTGACTCACGGTGTCACCCGCTGTTTGTGTGTATCTGTGCATAGCATGGCCGCGTGCGGCGTGTGCGCGGTCCTCTCCCTCCTGTTCGGAGTCAGTCTGTGTTTCTACGACCCCGACGAAGTGACCGAGCTGCCCGGCATGTCATTCAAACCCGCCTACAGACAGTGGTCCGGCTACCTGGAGGCCGGACCGGGCCGGTACCTGCACTACTGGTGAGAGAGGTTACTGTGTGTGTGTGTGTGTGTGTGAGAGAGAGAGCGTGCGTGCGTTGGGTTGGAGGGTCAGGCATCGGCCCCAGGTCACACCACCTTCACTGACCCTCTCTGTTTGCAGGTTTGTGACGTCACAGAAAGAGCCCCTGAAGGACCCCCTGGTGCTGTGGCTGAATGGTGGCCCAGGGTGCAGTTCTCTAGACGGATTCCTCTCAGAGAACGGGCCCTTTCATGTAAGTACACCCAGTGTCCCTTGTCCCCTGACATGACCTGTGCCCTGTGGTGTCCATTCACAGGGTCATTGCAGCCCGAGGGGCACGTCTGTGGTTCCCTGAGTGGGGCGGCAAGGGGGTGTAGTGGTCAGTTTTAACAGCTGCAGAGTTTGAACTCTAAGGACCCAGATTCAAATCCTGCCTCCTGCTGCAGTGCCCTCGAGCAAGCTGCTTACCCTGAATCGATATAGTAAAAATTATCCTGCGGTATAAATGGATAAATTGGTGTAACTCCAGAAAAGCAAGGAAATGATTGAAGGTCAACCTGTGACTTAAAACAGGATTTCCTTGGTTTTACCATGTAATACCATGGTGATGAGAGTCAGGCTTCTCACCAATGACTGCTGATCACTCAGCACAGCCACCCAGGTAAATGACAGTAATTAGCTTTGATGAAAAGCAAACACCACGTCAATAAAGGTAAACGCACAGTAGGGGCTCCCAGTGTTCAGACTGTGTCCCAGCTGTGGACGTGTGACTCCGGGTGCCAGTGGACCCTTTCGACCCCTGCAGGTGAAGGACGATGGCACCACCTTGTATGAGAATGAGTTCAGTTGGAACAAGGTGGCCAATGTGTTATACCTGGAGTCCCCGGCCGGGGTCGGCTTCTCCTACTCAGACGACCAGCAGTACAAGACTGACGACGATCAGGTGGGCGTGAGACCAGGCCTTGCGGTTCCCTTGGTAACGGCCATACAGTTCAGATGCAGGCAGCGGTGTAGTCTTTGTCACACAGTCCTGTGCAACATCACCCCCCGCAGGTGGCCGACAACAACTACCTGGCATTGCGGAGCTTCTTCAGCAAGTTCCCCAACTTCACACACAACGATTTCTACATCTTCGGGGAAAGTTATGGCGGCATCTACGCACCCACACTCAGCCTCAGGGTGGCCACCGGGGACCCTGCCAAAGTTAACCTGAAGGTGACGGAAACCAATTGTAAGAGACTGCGCTTGTGCTGTGGGCGGAACACCCAGTTCCTTAACCACGTTGTCCTGCTCCGCAACAGGGGTTTGCTGTTGGAAACGGCATCACCAGCTTCGCGCTTAACGATCAGTCTCTCATCTACTTCGGCTATTACCACGGTCTCTTCGGAGAGGAGTAAGAGTCCTTCACGCGTTCGCTGCCGTGCGTGCCTGTCTGTCTGTCTGTGTCTCTGTGCACGCGTGTGTGTGCACCTGTGTTAATGGTATTAATGCTCTATTCTTAGCAGCCCGAGTGTGTATTGCACACTGCAGTTGGATGTGTTCCCGGTAACAGCACTGATCCTTTGAGCCCTTCGTGTGGTAAGTTACCATAGTACGAGAAGTGATCCAGTGCTGATTCTTCCTGCAGATTGTGGGCGGATCTGAACAACTACTGCTGTGGAAACGGCTCATGCAACTTCTACAACTTCTCGAAGCCGGCCTGCGCTGAAGCAGTAAGATTTATGAGCCCCCCGCGACCTCCGGTGTGGGAGTGGCAGCATAAAAAAAGGTGTCTCTTACACACACACACACTACAAACCCACAGCACCCTCTCTCCTCGGTCCCAGATTTCTCAGGCCTTCGGCATCATCTACAACTCGGGGCTCAACATGTATTCGCTGTACCTGGACTGTGCAGGGGGCATGGCTTCTCGGCAGTCCTACCGCTTCTCCATGCAGAACCTCTTCCGGAACTTTAGGAAGACCTTGGACTTTAAGCAGGTGAGCAGCACTTTGTCCTCCTGCAACTGCAGCTGCACCATGGTACAAAGTGGACGTAGAATTAAACACCCCGATGTCTCTCTCTCTATTCATATAAATTAATTACTCCTGTTATTAATGGTCAAGTTAGACATTTTCGCTTTTCATTTTGCGTTTGTCTAAGACTGACTGTGACCCGTATTTATTCTCCGAGCCAACAGATGGCAGTAAAGAGCAGCCAAACGGCAGGAGTGTGGGACTATTTAGTTCAGCTCACTTCCACAGTGTTTACAGCTCGTGTCTCATGTTCCTAACTGTCGGTGGTTAGTAAGACAAAAGCTGCTGTGCTGATGGGATGACGCAGTGTAAATGACGCCCGAGTAGCAGTTTTCCCCATTGAGTTATTCCTTTCCTTTCCCACTCTGATCCTGACCTGTGTTTGCAGTTGGCTCTGTGGGCGTGATGCTCCTCTGACAGTTTCTCCTTCCTCTTCCTGTCAGTTTGACAGAATTTTGACATCACTGGGGGGGTCCCAGGCATCGGTGACTGTAGTGCCTCCCTGCATCAACAGCACGGCCCAGGCAACCTGGCTGAACCGCGGTGACGTGCGCAAGGCCCTGCACATCCCGGACATCCTGCCAGCCTGGGACATCTGCAGGCGAGTCCACCCAGACACTCTGCTCACCCACCTCTGATGCAACTGTCTTCAGTCACAAACGTGATCGGAGCCCCAAGAGGTGCTGTGACCTCTGACCCCTGTCCCGCAGCGAGGAGGTGGGGAGCCAGTACATCACCACGTACGAGACCATGAGGGATGTGTATGCGAAGCTACTCAACCTGGGCCTCAGGGTCCTTGTCTACAACGGAGACACAGACATGGCCTGCAACTTCCTGGGCTGCCAGTGGTTTGTGGAGATGCTTGACCAGAAGGTCAGTGGTGCTCAGACAAAGATGAGCGATCAGAGCGAGTTTCAGCGTAATGTGCAGTTCATTACAATGTGTTATGGAAACGAGCCACTGAACGCAACACCCCTCTGGGACTCCGCCTGCAGCAGACGACCCCCTACAGCCCCTGGCTGTTGGACCACCAAGTCGCTGGATTCTATCAGCAGTTTGGGAACGTCACCCTCCTCACGGTCAAGGTGAGCATCTGTTTCCTGCACCACGGTTCCTTTCGCCTGTTCTTGAACGTTTTCCTTTTGTTAGGATTCGTCTCCAGTCTGTCAGTGAAAAAGTGCAGATGTTTGACTGATTTCTGCCTTTTGGAGATGTGTGTTACTTCTCAGCACCCCTGTCGTCTTCTCCGCACCTTCTCTGGTACTTCTCAGTGTGTTTCTACCGCCTTTGCCCTGTAGGCCTCATATGTGGTCAGTGACGATGCACTTTTACCACCATCGTACCTTTTTCGGACCGTTTCCGCTATTGTTTTGCTTCAGAGACCAAATGGCAAGATCGTTCAGAACAGACAGCAGCGCAGCTCCTCCTGTCCACCAGCAGTTTGTTAAACACTGTTTGCAGCTGCGGTCCAGTCCAGGGGGGGCCTCATATTTGTTTGTTTTGATGTTTATATTGTGTGACTTCAGCACATTTGTATTGAAATAACTATATACTGTCATTTCCCAGTGGTTTCGCAAACTATCAGTACAGTCACATTCACTTCAACGTCGCGGCAAAGGCAGCGGTACAACTGTACAGATTTTCCGTCTCCAAGGCAACACAGAGAGTAAGTAGTAGGTTAAGCCAGCTGGCAAATGAGGAGAGGAAAACTGAGAAGGGGGCAAAATAAGCCCACAGGGGTCCAGGTACCTGCAGCCGAGCCCCCTCTTCGGCTTCATACTGCATTGTGTGACCTGAGAGGAGGGGCAAGGTGAGCCCCCCCCCCACCATGAGATAGCCCCCAGATGGTAAAGTCACCAGCGGCACTTTGGTCCCTCACTGTGGTCATAACCGCTCAAAGACTCTACTTTTCTCATCGTTTGCCATCTGTGTCACTGTCTTCTCTGCAGGGTGCTGGACACATGGTCCCGCAGTGGGCGCCGGGTCCCGCCTTCCACATGTTCCAGTCCTTCCTGTCCGGCAGCCCGCTGTGAGCGTCTCGCCCTCTGAAATCTCACCCATTCATGCCTCAAACTCTCTGTGATTGTTGACTTGCTTCAACCGTGGGGCTCGGTGGCCATCGCTGGCCAAGGTGACGGGGGACGGAAGTTTTGATGCTCAGCTGATCAGACCGGTGCAAATTCAGTCACTCGCAGTGGTGTGAAAATGAGTTATGACCACGACTATAGATTTTGTGTCACTATGTGGGACATTTGAAGCTGTGTGGATGTTTGTGTTAAGCGTCGACTTGGAGGGTAACTGACTGACTGCCATCGTTCATCGGGGGGGGTGGGGTGGGGGGGTGATTATTCACTTCAATCGTTACCATTTGGACTTTTTTTAATTTTAACATGAAAAATTTTTGTGACACGTGGCTCCTGTGTGGTTTGTGTCTGACGTGTCCAGTATGATGGGGAACAACACACTTTAATAATACAACAAAATTATGATGCTGCTTCTAAATATTCCACCACAGTAAATAAGAAGCAGGGTGAGTGGAGACTGTGGCACAGGAGCTGCTCCAACATCTGCCCAGGGTTTCCTCTGCAGGATCAGTAGGAGTTCTTCAGGAAGTTCTGGAACATCTGCAAGGCTGGACCAGGTTTGTACTGAGGCACCATGTGACCAGAACCCTGCGGAGAGCCAACACACAGCGGGCAGCAGCATCACCGTCACGGCCTGTAGTTCAGCTCCAAACGGCCGCATACCGACATCGCTGTCGAGTTAAAGCCACTCGTGCCATTTCACGGGACCACAGTGCTCACCTCTGTTGGCAACAGGTTCGAGAAACACTATCTGAAACAAACATCCCCTGGGGGGGTCTAAACGTGGGCCTTTGCCAAGGTGTGTGGCCTCACCTTCACCGTGAGGAAGGTGATCTTCTCGTACTCTTCCACGTAGCCTGCGATCTGGTTGTTGTAGAACCAGGGTCTGTACTGACTCACGAGCTGCAAGACACAGCAAGCAGGGAGTTGGAACCCACAACCGTCACAGTGCGACTAGGGGGGCCTCTTCCTAAGCGGGGTCTCCACACAGCCCATTTACTGCGCTATTACAGGAGTGACCTGTAAGGAACCGCCTGAGCTGCACTGTCCGTGTGCTGCAGTGAGAGGGATTTGAACCGAAAGCCTTCAGGTTACGGGCCGCATCCTTAACCACCGTGACCCTTACGTCCTGCTGGGGATACGGCCTGAGCGCAAGACAACTGCCTTTAGGGGCTTTCAAAGCACCTGCTGGTTGAGGGCCTCCACAAACCACTTGCTGCCGATGAAGTTGCAGGCCATGTCCACGTCACCGCTGTAGACCAGAAGGGAGACGTTGCGCTGCAGGAGCTCCTGGTAGAAGGGGCTCATGTCCATGTAGACACGCTGGTAGAGCGAGCCCACCGTGGAGCTGCAGGGACCACAGGGCATTCAGCACAGGTCGCGTGCGTGGGTGCGTGGGTGGGTGGGTGTGTGGGTGTGTGCGTGTCAGACCTGCACAGCTCCCAGGTCTGCACGCTGCTGGGGATGTGCAGAGCAGCTCGGACGCTGGGGTTGTTGAGCCAGTAGTACATGGCTGTTCCGTTGATGCACCTGGGCACTCCTGGGACAGACACGTCCTCCTGCTGGGGGTCAACAGTGGGCGGAGTTTATCATCGCACCAGTCTTGTACAGCTGGACACGCTCTGAGGGACGGGGGAGGGGGGCTTACCGGGGTCTGGAAGGTGAATTTGTACTGGCGGAAGAGATTAGAGACGTCGGCGGCGTAGCGAGCGCTGGAGCCCACGCCCCCGTAGCACTGACTATACAGGTTGTAGATGTTCAGCCCCACATCTTGGACCTGGTAAAGGGCGGAGTACACCTGAGGGGGACAGGAGACACACTGTGAGGATGGGGCCACCACACCCTGCATCACCATGAGGACAGGGCCCAGCAGACACCTGGGGACCACCCACACCTCTGTAGTGACAGCAAGTGTCCAGAGAGGGCGCCATGTGGGACTCACCACATTCTGGCAGTTGCTGTTGCTGCTGTTGTAGAAGTTGCAGGAGTCACTGGAGCAGCAGTACTGGTTCAGCTGGTTCCACAGGCTGGACACACACACACACAGAGCACAGAGACTGAACCCAAAGCTCAACACACGCCGGAGCAAATGAGCCAGTTTGAGTGTGAGCCACTTACTCGTCCCCGAAGAGGCCGTGGTAGTAACCGAAGTAGACGAGGGACTGGTCGTTGAGCGCGTAGCTCGTCATTCCGTTTCCCACCGCCATCCCCTGGAGACCCACACACTCGTCATCCTCAGCAGTTCCATCAGCCCTCGCGGCTCACATCTCCGACACGCTCAACTGTTTTCACCTTGAAGTTGATGTCCGCAGATCCGCTGACAATGAGCTGAGACAGAGTCGGGCCGTAAACTCCCCCGTAGCTCTCGGCGAACACGTAGAAGTCGTTGCCGGTGAAGGACGGGAACTTGAGGAAAAACTGCTGCAGGGCCTCGTAGTTGTCCTCAGCCACCTGGGAAACGGGGGAGTCTGAGTCCTCACACTCACCTCACACTGAACACTTTGAACCTCCTGGCGTTAAATGACCGTAAAGAAGAAGAGAAAACCTGGTGCTGATACAAAATTTTTGGATTCCTACCATCCCCACAGCCATCGGTGTCGTCCACCTGTCCTACCTGAGGGTCGCTGATCTGATAGTTGCCAGAGGTGGAATAGGAGAAGCCCACGCCTGCTGGGGACTCCAGGTACAGCACGTTGGCCACGTTGTTCCAGCTGTAGGGGTTGAGGTAGACGGTGCCGTCATCATGCAGCTGAGGAGGAGGAGAAGGAACAGGAGAGCCAGGTGAGGCGGACTCTGGACAGACCAGGGGCTGCAATGTGCACAGAACTGACGTCTCCTTCCACATACAGTCTTAAGAATCAGAGGAAGAGCAAAAGGTTTCATCCAGGTGTTTCAACCGCGGATGATGTGTGACAACAAGGGAACACCGGAAATCCCACAAACATCAGCTGTCCCTGCTGTAAATTACACCTGTTTTCATTCTTATAGGAACACTGTGGCTGTAACCATGGAAACAACACTGCCATTAGTTTTCACCTAGTAAGTTCTAATCTTGCAACTCCACACACACACACACACACACACACACACACACACACACACACACACACTCACATGGAAGGGCCCGTTCTCCGCCAGCAGACCCTCCATGGAGCTGCATCCCGGGCCACCGTTCAGCCAAAGCACCAGGGGGTCCGTGGACGGGTTGTTCTGGGACTCCACAAACCTGCCGGTGTGATGCTGACATGTCACTGTCACCTCCCACACTCATCTTCCAGTTTGCCGACATAAACTATAACCATCAGCTCCAACTGCTGAGAAGACGAGTTGAACTCTTACAGGTAACTCAGAATTTCTCCTCGTTTTGAAATCGAAACAGATTCATGGTTTGTTGAGTGGATTTAAAGGGTTCAGTAGCAGCATCCCGCCTAGCCCTTGAACCTGCTGTACAAGGGACAGCTGCAGCTCTTGGACCCCCCCGACCCCTCGCAGCCCCTCTTACCAGTAGTGGAAGAACTTCCCGGCTCCAGCCTGGAGGTAGCCAGAGTAGTGCTTGAAGTTGAGGGTCCCGCTGAAGCCCGGCAGCGAGGTGACCAGGTCTGCAGTGCTTTGGGCCTGACAGCCTGAAAACAGGAGGGTGAACAGCAGCACGGTGCCCTGGAGCATTATGGTCGCCTTCTGGATTGTTCCTCCACTCACACACACTGGGTCCTTATAGCGAGTCTTATCTGGGTGGGGTGGGGCTGATCACATCAGTGCAGCCGACAGAAATCTAGATGTTCTTTCAAGTTCAAGGTAAGTACTGAGGTCCAGTAGGTCGGTGTCAGTGACCGCTGACTTCCCTGTGGTCTCAAACGCTCATAACAGTATCTTGCCCCCTCCCCACTTCGGTTTTCCTGCACCATCCCAAGGTCCGAACAGGAAGGACATCGAGGCTTTAAGCAAACCCGTTGACCCCGGTTTGTTCCACTTTTATTGTTAATTTCCTTTGCACAATTTTCCACACAAGAAACATGGAATCAGACTCTTAAGGAAATTCAAACATTATCTCATTCTTGATTATGGTGATTGTCTTTTGAAGATCGTGCTCCCGGCTCTCTGTGTGTGTGTGTGAGTGAGAGAGAGAGATCAGGCAGCAGCAGAAACACCAAATGGAAAAATAATTGCCCTCACGTCCCTCGGCTCTTTCAGATGTCAATAAACGTGATAAACTCCAATCTGCACACACACACATGTACACGTGGCGTCTCGTATGTGTGTGTTTACAGACTATTTTCAACAGCTTCCTGCAGCAAGATAAGTTGTACAATATTTCCCTTAAAGAGTCAGATATAATAAAGGGCAGAAGGGTCACGGAGGGAACAGTGAAGTACGTGGCTGAACAATGGAGCACTTAGTCCACCTGTTTGTCCATCCAGCCAACCTTCCATCGGTCAATTCAACATCCACATCCCGAACAACTTCCATTTCACTCAGATTTTACTGCAACCTGTCTGAGAAGAAGGATGTTAGAGAGCAAAGTGCTGCAGACCACAGTGAGGTCAACCAGGGTTTGCAGTGACATTGTGGTTTATGCCGTTTCAGAAAAGTCACATTTCAGAGCCGATTCCAAAAAAAGGGCCAAATATATTTGATCTTTTTATAGGACTAATTATTGTTTATAACATTTATGTACCGTGGTAATAAACGGAGGTTCATTATCGTACAGTAGCTCAGTCCAGAGTAAATAATCCCACTGATAAATCTGCTTTCATAAGTCATTGAGGCCTAATGGAAACGATAACAGCGCTGAGGCGGAGAAATGCAGCCGCGGAAAGATAAGCTGCATGCGCTCGAGTTTTCATGGAATTGTACATCTAATGTCAAAAAGTTTACACGCTGTGCACAACAACCCTGTTTTAAAGGCCAGACTTCTGTTTTGACTCGGTTTCTCCTTGTAGCTGCTTGTACTGCAGCCTCAGAGCTGCACAGCAACTGCGCCGCATGGAGCGAAGTGGCGAAAAATAAACCATGAAAAACGTGTTTAATCGGCACAGGCTGCTGTAGTGGGTTTTTGTTCAGACCCCGTTATAGAGGGTAGCGGCTTGACTTTACCGTCCCGAGCGCCGGGTTCAGGTGACAAGGTGAGGTGACGTGTTTAACAACAGTGAAAACAACTGATTCCTGCAGCAATTTTACACCATCAATTGTCCCTTTATTACAAACATACAAGTAAATACAATCAATGACAAAATGATTACAAAACACTTGAGATCAACCGTCTGTCCGTGGAACAGCCGCTAGGAGACCCCCCCCCCCCACGTGCACATGCCGCCCGTGTGTCCGATTCCTCAGAGAAACGAGTCAGAGGGACAGAGAAGTCAGAGTCAGAGAAAAATACTGCAGTGTTTCCCGCTATTAAATGCCATTCAACTGCACAAATTTCGCCCTTGACCAGAAAAGAGGATTTTAAGCAGCGAATTTAAAAAAAAGTCAGCTGTAGGTTCTTTTATTAATGTTGCTCACTTTGGCCACGTGCCGTGGACCTCAGACATTTAGCACGCTTTGAAACCATTAGCCAAGAACACATCTAATTCCACATGTCAGTCACGGGAAAGTGAGCCTGCAGTTGTGAAAATAAACCACACCTTTAAGCTGCATGTCGATAAACGTACAGTCCCGTTTTACACCCGATCCCACCATCTTTAAATGTAAAAGCAACTTAAACCAGACCAGTGGCCATTTTCGGCGGTCATTTCCACGGTGTAAAAAACTCAGTTTTCCTACAACACGCTGCCAGTCCATAGGCTCCGTGTCACGTTGGCAGCACGACGGCGCCCCCTGCTGCCCACGCTTAGTGTTTGGATCAACGCACCTTTGGCACCAGGTCCAGAACCGGGTTGCACCTCAGGCCCGGCCAGCAGGGGACTGTAAACACAGCGGTGCAAATTAAAGCAGAGGTCAGTTGTGAACAACAACATCAAAAAAAGGTGTCATTTCTGTCAAAACAAGACATGAGGCCACTGATGCAGGAAATATTTGTCACATTGGTGTCCCCCCCCCCCAGACACAGAGGTAGACAGCTGGGGTTCCGTCTCGCCAGCCATCAGGTCTGCGCGACGATAAAGGTTTAAAAGTTCCAGTAGTGATGGGTGACCCCACCCAGTGCCCCCTGGCTGCACTCGCTGGTCCAGGTGAGAGGGCAAGACAGCAGAGGGGGCATCAGTCCTGCTGAGGGCTCCTCCCCTCCAGGAGGGTTCTGGCTGCATGCAGGGGGTGGAGCTCTCTCACACAGCCCACAGAGGTCAGGGCTCAAGGACAAGGTCAAGCTGTTTTCTTCACCAACAAGTTCAGGGCGACTATCTATTGGCCCCCCGAGCTGTGGACGATGTCGTGGTAGATGGCGTTGGTGGTCGTCTGGCCGAAGATGAAAGCGCCGATTGTGACCATGAAGATGCCGTAGGACACCATTCCCCACCAGCTGCGCAACACACACACAGTCAAGATGGAGGGCACAACGTGGTACCGGCCACGGGATCACAGCAGGCAGACACGCGGCTCTGGGAAACTGGGCCTACCTGGCTCGTTTCACCTCCTGAATCTCGGACAGTTTAGCCTGGATCAGACACAAGCCTGGAACAAAGAAAGTGCTGGACATTTACACACCTGGAACCAGAGGCCCATAGAACACACCCACAACTGGCCTAAATCAGCACTTGAGGGAGAACGTCCGGGAAAAGGAGGAACGGCAGGTAGAAGTGAGAAAGTACTGTGGTTGTTCTTACATCGCGACGCAAACAGGTTCCACTCTGAGGTTTAAACCAGCAAACTTTCGAAGGAGGGAGCGTGGGGGGGATACCTGGGAAGACGAAGATGAAGCACGCGGCGAGGCCCCCTATGAGGGAGATGACGCGCCCGATGTCGGGGATGAAGAGCGCCAGGATGAGTGTGAGCGAGAACCACAGCAGGGTCTGCGCCACCCTGCGCCGGCGCTCCTTCGTCACGTCCACCTCCACCGCCTCACCGTGGAAGCGCAGCCACAGCCCCTCGAGCACCGCCCTGCAGGGCCACAGGGAACCATGAGAAGAGCAGCGCACAAGTGGGCGAGCTGGGCAGGACACACACACACACACACACACACACACACACACACACACACACACACAGGCCATTCCATACCTCCCGCAGAAGTGCAGAATGGGGTATGATGTCACCACACAGATGATGATGAAGAACCTGGCGAGGGCCACAGCGATGTCATTGGAGGGATACGACATCAACACATCCTGACTCACATTCGAGCCAAAGGACAGGAAGCCGCAGACACCTGGGGGGCAGGAGGAAACTACCTGTCATTTCACCACCAGCCCATGACGGTGAAGCAGAAGCCCCCACAGACGGGGTTTCAAAAAGGCGACATACTTCCAGAGAGCTGCTTCAAGTTCACAGCTGCACATCGGGAGACCGAACTAAATTCAGCCCAGATGGGATCCAAACCCACCTGTGCCAGTGTAGACGAACAGGCAGATGATCATTCCCATTGTAACCACCCATCCCCAAGACCGGATCTCTCGCCTCCTCATGCTGTTGAACACGGGCACGCTGCTCACGTGGCACTGCGGAGGAGACGCGAGCCGCTCAGTCCGGTCACACGCCGTCAGAGACACGACGACACGACCGCGTGGTCAGTCGGCCGCACCGGATACTGTACCTGGAAGCCGAAGCAGATGGTGGGCATCGCGTTGAACACCGCCGTCCAGGAGGGGGGGCTGCGGGCCGAGGACACACAGGGAGCAAAGCGACCGTCAGGACACCTCAGCCACAGAGGTGCAGATACACATTGGGCATCGGGTGCAAACACCTGCATCCAGGTGCAGCAGACCGATGTTGTCAAGGTGGAAAGAAAGGCTCTCGAACCTTCAACGCGGGAAGCTTCAAGGCCCACGGCCCCCGACTGAGATCAGCGTTTCTCCTCAGTTAAAGCCGTTTCCAGTAGGAAATGATCTGTGCCGTGAGGAGTGGCCCGCGACCGCCGCTTCCCTGCCCGTTACCGTGCCGACCGACTGGAGTCAATAAACCTCTCCCTTTCCTCGTGGGAAACAAAGCTAAAGCGTCTGATTCTGTGCCAAGAGAAGAGGCGCCTCTCCGGGGGTCCGGCTCACCTGGTGGGGACGAAGCCAGGGGACACGTCCGCGTCAGGCCAGATGTACTTGACAATGATGACGATGGTGACGTACCACGTGCCGATGACACTCACGGCGCTGCAACAGGAGGACGGAGGCAGCCGTGTTGGTACAGGTTAGCGAAAGAACCCCCACGACGCCCGAACAGCACCGACCGAGCGCTCGCCTGCAGCCTTGAGGTAAACGGCCCGGGACCCACCTGGCGTACTTCTGGAAGCCGATCTCCTTGGGGATGGACAGTGGCAGGATGATCAGCACGGAGGTCAGGAAGATGGTGAACTTGCGGTCTGCGTACCAGGGACGGCTGACTGGCGAGTCACTCTCGTGGCTCACGGCCGCGATCACTGTAAGGAAGAGGGGTCACTGCCTACATCGCACACTGCGGGGTGGGGGGGGCAAATCGTTCACAGAGGGGGACACGAAGAGGACTCAGGAGGTCAGGAGGACTCACGCTTGTCCTGCTGATCTCCGATGATGATGAGGAAGGCGATGCAGGTACCGAAGGTGTAGACAGCGATGGCCACCTCACAGATGACCCCAGTGACCCGGCCGCAGACCACCCGCACCACCTCCTGGTAGGTGGTCTCGTTGCTCACCTGAGAGCAGTAGCCCAGGAGGACCAGGCCACTGATGATGAAGACCAACATGCCCTGCAGGGATGGAGGCAAAGAGCACAGTTTCCACTAGAGGCTTCTATCTAGAACAAGAGAAACACCCAGCGCCGCTCGGCCTTACAGACACCCATCAACACAACGTCCGTTTCACGCCTTCCAGATCTCAACCGTTCCCGTATCGTCCGAGTCGGCTAACAGCTACAGTCTGACGTTTTATTTCTGAAGTAGACTTTGAAAAGTCCCTGTCAGCCATCTTACCCCCCCACACTGAGACACAAACGCAGCACCGTGGCCAGAGGTGTCATTTTCCTTTTTGGTGCCACACGGCACCTGGAATAAGTTACGATGCTGCATTTCATAAGTGGCAGGGATTTCTTCACAGCTCCCCTGTGCTCGTAACTTCTGGTACGAACCTCAGATGGTTTAACAACAAACCCACAAATTAGCTGAACAGGCCTGTCAGCCCTGGAAAAGGGAAATAAATCCCAGGGGGGGTTTGGCCACAGTGAGACAGATAGTTCTGACACAGCATCAACTGCGCAGAACCGCGTCACGTGCTTTCGGTTCTCGAATTTGGAGACGGCGCCTCAGCATTTTGGGCCTGAATCAGCACAACGACGCAGGGGGCCCTGTGAGGCCCAGCGAGCCGAGCGCCACCCTTACCAGCTGGAGCGCTACCCCCGCGGTCACCCCTCCGGCCGTGCTGAACGCAGCAGGGAAGTTGAGCAGACCGGCCCCCAGCGCAGCGTTGACCACGATGAACACCGCCCCCAGGGAAGAGGTGCCGCCCCGTCTGCCGGGCTGCGAGGGTCCCGCTTCCACGTTGGGGCTCTGCAGCAGCCAGGCCCTTTCGCCAGCATCGTCGCTGTTGATGGCCAGGCACTCGCGGGACATCCTGCTGGGCCAACGTGGGGTCACACTCCTCCTCTACACCCGGGCGCTGCAGCTCTGACTGATTCAACCGCGTGTCACAAGCTCAAGGCGAGTGGTTCCTGCAGGCCACGCCCTTCTTGAAGCAGCCAATGAGCAGTGGTCCAGACATGTCACTTCTTTCTGCTGAACAGGAAGGAGCGGAGATGCTGGGGGGGGGGGGTCTGTGGTCGTCACATCACAGACAGTGGCACTCCGGCTCAGGGTGACGCCCCCCACTGGCTCCCCTATCTGCAGGAGGAGGAGAAAAATGAGACAGTTGCCAACACCCCCCATTTCACTGCTGGGGTTCTAGGTACAAACAGCAGGACATGAAAGTATGACCTTCTGGTTTGAAATACATTTGTGCCCAGTTTACTGTATCCTGCCCCCCCTGTGAGTCACATATAATTACATCATTTTACATTGGATTGTATTTTTTACGGACTTTTCCAAAGTGCTGCACAGCTCAAAGGGAACAAAGGTCATCACCAGCAGATGAAGATCTTCAGACACAGACACAGGGTGATGAGAGCACAGCCGTGTTGCTGGTTCACATCCCTCAGAAGCGACACTCGGAAAGCAAATACTTAGATGATCACAGCAGATGCTGGACTCATTTGGGTAGCTGTGAGGAGATGAGGAGAGAAACAGCTCCTGGAGAGATGGGACTGGGGGGGATTCAGCAGCTCTGAGGGACACAGGGAGACCATTCCTCCACACTGGGGGCAGAACTGAGAACCTACAGAACTTCACTTTTGACCCACAACTGTGTAGTAAAGGTACCTTGACCAGGGCCACTGCAGCAGCAGCAGGGGGTGAGACTCGAACCCGCGCTCCAGCTGTAAACAGTACGCTACCTGCCTACCTGTCGGGATAAACTGCCGACGAGCAGAACGTCAGTCAGTCGAACAAACCGAGGGCGGCCGGAGCTCCGCCGACGCCACCGCCGCCGCCGTTCGACAAGAGAAAGATTCGCAAAAACAAAGACAGCGCGCACAGAGCCCCGCGAACGGCGTCGCAACAAACAAACAAACAAAGGGGAAAATGTCGAAAGGGTTTAAAGACAACGAGACCGACGAGCGGCTCCTCACCGGGCTGCGCGGGTCCCCGCCTGTCCGCTTCCCTTCTTCCCGGCGGCGAGCGGGAGCGCGCTCACGTGACCGCAGCTCGAGCACGTGGCCGCGACCGCGTGACCGGCTGCTGACGCCGCAGCTCCGCGACTGCAAACGTCACCGAAGTGACCCTGTGCTCGTCTGAACGTGTGTGTGTTCGTTCGCATCCCACGGGCACAGTGGCGCGTGAACGTTCACTTGCAGTTCGAAGCCCACGTGCTGCACGCAGCTGTTTAAGTAAAATGGGCGCCTTAAGTATTTTACCGTATAAACAAAACGTTAAGGTGCCTGGGGAAGTTTACAGTAACGAATGTTTAACATCTACAAATTAAAGCACAAAGTAAACACAGAGGCTTCGCAGAGTTTCGCAGCTCGGTTTTATTGAGAACAACAGTTGAAAGTGCAGACAGGATGGAGGACATTCGCAGCCCGCCGTGGCTCCGCTGCGCAGGGTATCAGGCACCAGGTGAGCCTGGATCCCACAGTGTAGAGGAACACCCCCCGTGGGCTAAGAGAGCTTTAAAAGCACAGCTGTAAACCTGCACACCTGGCCACAGTCACCCCTTCATACTAGAGTAACAGCAGCACACACTGTGGGCCTCATTGCAGAAAATAAATTATTTTTCACATTTGGGACCTGCTTCATATTTTCACTGCTTGGACATATTTAATGTTTCTCCTTTAATTATGACTGTGGACAAAAGAGATCAGTTTCTCACCAATTAAACCAGCATTGTTTTCCACAGACATGGAATCCTAAACCAAGGGCTGCGTCGTTCTGGCCCCCTGCGAACACGCTGCTCACCCTCATCCCTCCCCTGCCTCACCGTTTCACACAATAATTTTAAACCATTTTCCCCACACTATTCACCAATAATAGCAGCTAACAAGCCTGAACAATGAAATGTAAAGACGATCTGAGTTGACCTGGGGAACCACAAACGGACATTTAGACATGTATGGGATGAAAATACTGAAGCAATTTGAAAATAAGTTTATAATTGACCTTTAAAAAATGCAGGTTGGTGTGCAGATAGATATTTAAGCAAAAATTAACCGTTGTTGAAAAAACGAATGAGAGCTGTGCTCACAATGCCACCCATCATTGTCAGCTCAAGCACAGCAGTAGCTATGTTGGGGGTCTATCCTAGGGATGGGTGGGGTGGGGATTAAACGCATGAAGAATTGCTTGTTCTCTTTATTCCAGCGCAGCCAGCAGCCTCTGCCTCGTGTTACTTGGTGACGGCATGAATGGCGTGTGCCAGATAGGCAACGTTGCCCGAGGTGACGCCAGCCACAGAGATGCGACCGTCCTTTGTCATGTAGATGGAGAATTCCTTAGTCAGACGCTCCACCTAGACGCACACACAGACACACACACTTAGCTCTTCCGTAAATTCCCAGATCAGACCGTCAGACCGACTCATAGAGCTGTATTCTGCAGTACCTGCTCAGGTTTGAGCCCAGTGAAGCAGAACATGCCGATCTGATCAGTGACGTGCTGCCAGTTGTAAGTGGAACCCTCGTTCTTCAGGTTGGCCACCAGCTGCTCCCTCATCCTGATGATCCGGCTGGCCATACCATTAACTTCCTCAAGCCTACACACACACACACACGCACACACGCACACACGCACACACACACACACACACACACACACACACACACACACAAAAATCAACGACCTGGGCTGTGTGCACAAACGCTAACACTGCTGTAACTGCTACTCACCATTCAGCACGCAGCTCTGGTGTGTTGAGGATGGTGGCAGCGATGCGGGCGCCATTGATGGGGGGGTTGGAGTAAATGGGCCTGATCAGGATCTTGAGCTGCGACTCCACACGTTTGGCCTCCTCAGCATCCTTGCACACCACTGTGAAGCCCCCCACACGCTCACCTGAGGAAGACATTAGGTGAGCCACAACCTTAAACACTTTCCCAGCAGGAACAACAACGCAGCTCAGCCATCAGCAGGGAACAGAAGCCAAGCTGCTTCACTGAAACATCCAGCCGTAGAACTGAGGAAACCGTACAACCAGAGGCTGAGAGATGTGCTTTGGCCAGGAGTCCCTGCAATAGCACATCATTTTATTTTCCGGGTAGCAGAAGGACTCATTCCAACTGCATCGCAGCTTGTGAAGCACAGACAGTAGTGCAGTTTCATCTGGCACCTTCAAGGACAAAAGCACCACAAAGAACTCAGTCCTCCACGCTGTCTACACTGTTTTGACTCCCACCTCAACACCATCCTTTCAATAATCAGGGCGATTAGACGCAGAGCGCCTATGGCAGGTGGCCCTCAAGGTGCGTCTTCACTCACTTTTACCCACTGCCTGCCCCCAGCCCTCCCATCAGCACCAGCCTGGCAGCAGACTGACCATAGAGCCCCATGTTCTTGGCGAAAGACTGCGACAGGACGATGTTGTGGCCCTGTTCGATGAAGTAGCGCACAGCCCAGGCATCGCGGTCGATGTCTCCGCTGGCGAAGCCCTGGTACGCCATGTCGAAGAACACCAGCAGGTTCCTCTTCTGAGAGAGCGGAGGGAAACAGCACTGAGACAGCTGCTCGTAACCAATACGTCAGCGATTCGTTGGAGTAAATGGGGAAAGTGTACCACAGTAAAACGCAGGGACATTTGCACACAGCAGGAACTCACCTTGATCACCTCCGACATCTCCTTCCACTGCTCCTGTCTGGGGTCCACTCCTGTGGGATTGTGGGCACACGCATGCAGCACAATGATGCTCTTCTCAGGGATTTTCTAGCAAGACAAAACACACAACATGGAAATTACAGTACAAAGTACACCTCGCCAGTGTGTCTTGGCTGACACTGTACACCCAGTATGCACCAAATCATCTTGTGTAAAAGTTCTACTGCAGATTCTCCGGTATCGACATGAACACAGTTCCTCTCGTCCAGATTTTGGTGGCAGAATCACTTCTCCACAAGCCACACCCCCAATAATTTCCCTTCATACCAATTCCCCCGCGGCCAACTCTCACCGAAATGTCATCCAGCGCGCCCTTGAAGTCAAACCCACAGGTTTTGGGGTCATAGTAGCTGTAGGCCTTCAGCTGGAAACCTGCATCCCTGAAGATGGGGGTGTGGTTTCCCCAGGTGGGCTTGGGCAGGTACACATCCCGGGCGGCAGTGTGAAAACGGGACTAGCGGGGGAACGAGGAATTGATGTCAAAACCACAGATCATCAGCAAGCTGTTCAACGTTCTGAAGGAAAGCGGTGGCAGTAGGAAAGGACGTACCAGGAAGTTTGCGCCAATTCTCAGAGACCCCGTTCCCGAGATGCTCTGGACCGTGATGCTCTGGGGGGGAGGGGGAGAAGGTAAAAGACTGAACCCACAATCTCCACAACACCAGAATCAGGGTAAAAAATAAAAGTGAAATTACTGGCAAGTGAAACAAAAAATGAAAAGCAGGAGCATCCTTTTGGACATGTTTGCCTGAGAATGGAGCCTCACCCTGCTGCCTTTGAGGACCTCGCTGCTGGGCCCCAGCGCCAGCTCTGCACAGGCCTTATTGAATTCCGCCAGCCCCCCGATGGGAAGGTACTCCTTGTCCAGCTTCTTGCTAGCAATCAGAGCTTCAGCCTGGGGTGGGAGTGAAGGTTACCGAATATAAAGGCACGTTTAAGTCAAACCCATCCTGGTCCAACAAGAGTTAAGTTAAAAGCAACTTTTCAGGGTATAACTTGGCAAGAGAGATAAAGATGGCACCCTTCAGGAACTGAATGCACAGGGCGGAGATCTGTGACCCACCTTGCGGACACAGCTGAGCACGTAGGGCTTGCCCTGGTCATCACGGTACGCGCCCACACCCAGGTTCATCTTCTTCTGGTTACTGTCACGTTTGTAGGCCTCAGTGACGCCCAGGATAGGGTCAGGGGGGCCCATCTGCACTTCTGTCCACCATGAGCTGAATGTGCGAGGACGGACGTTAGCAGGTGGGACTTGGGGGATTCATTGGGGGAAAAGGTCATTCAGATACAAGTGAAACATGATCTCTGCTCAACACTGACTTGTTGCAGGGAGATGTGCAGCTGGGAACGACATGTTTACCCCAAGAATCACAAGTTCACTTATGTCAGTTATTCACCAGGGCTCAGCATCGAGTCATGAGATAAGTTGTAATCATTGTTAAAGTCAGAAGCTGGACCCACAGCCCTCTGGTCAAAAGTCCAGAGCTTCACAAACGTATTTTCTCAACCCTCCTATTTATAGACGAAATTGTGCGTTTTCAGCAGCACATGAACGCAAATCTTTTTGGAATCTTAACGCAGTAATTAACCCGTCTTCTGCGTAAAACAACAAGTCACTGGTCGGGTGTCACCAGCCAAGAAACAAATTTTCACTGCCTTGGATTAGACCCAATATTTCTCTTGCACGTCCAGTGCCAAAGTAACCACCTTAGGAGGTCGTGTGAGAATCAAGTCCTCTGGTCCCATGCAGGTGGAACAATGCAGGTCTGCACTCAGCAGCCACCACCGTGGTCCCAAGAGGCTCACGAACAGCACTGAGCAGCTGGTTTGCAGCAGTTACATCATTGACACAACATCCATACGAAGGTAGAACTATCCTCTGTGGTGAAGGTTTCTGCAAAGGAGCAGTTCTAAGCATTACTGTGTACGGTATATGAAGGATGTGCTGATGGGGTCCCTGCACCTGTTTTTTTATTGTAAATATTATGAAGAAGTACATACAACTGAAAACAGATAAACAGCAGGGGATGCACAGATATATTAAATACCAAAAAAATCATCAAAAACAGAAATATCTCAAACATAAAAACCAAAACTAATAAGATTAGTTTGTCAAAGATTTGAGATCTTCTTATAGCTTTTTAACTACAGGAGATTTTCTGTAGTGGAGGAAAGAGATCGCAGATCAACGAGAATAATAGTTTGGGGTCTGGATTTATTCTCGTGAAACATCAAGTCTGAAAGGGGGCGCCGAGAGCCCCCTGGAGCAGCACGCAGTCAGCTGCAGACACCGGTCGTGAACGAGGACCAACTTCACGGCAGTTGGTTTGTTTGCCGTTTTTATCCTCGTGTTATAAGTTCAGGAAAGGCGGCACGACCTCCAGCACGCGCCCAAAGGACACGCTCGCTGCCACCCACGTCGCCCGAGAAACCGGCCAATGAGAACATGGCGTCACTACGTCCGCTAACGTCACAGCGCGCGACGTACAGATGCCGGCGGAGACCAAACTTTGTTCCTAAACCGAAACGCAAACGTCAACTGTCAATCCCGCTCGTGCAGGACGACCGGTGGTATTTTAAGCGGTAAAATCAGAGTACAGAATGTCAACCGAAGCAGTTTTTTTGATAAATGTGGGTAAAAATGTCCACGTACAAAATAATAACACAATATACCAGCACACTGAACAAGACCCCGTGGAGCCTAAAACCCACAACCGAGCGGTGCGTGGGGAGCCGTGGGGTCCCAGCTAAACACGACGAATGTGTTAAAGCGGGCAGTGAAGCCCCCAGCGCAGCGGGTTCGAGTACCTGGCTCGGGAGGAAAGGAGGCCCAGAGGCGGGCAGTGCGACCCCGCGCCCCGCAGGATCCTGGCGGACTGGAGCAGAGCCATCGCTGGGCAGGACGAACGTGAAGAGGAACTGGGCAGGACGAAGGGACAAAACCGCAGGGACGAAACGACAGGAAACGCGCGACACGGCAGCGACAGACGAGGAGACGCCGCAAGGGCTTTAAAACCTGTGCGCTTCTCCGCACAGCGACACCCAGCGGCGGGCGAGGACAGCGCCGCGGGCCCGCAGTGCGCATGCGCCAGGCGTAGCGGACGAGGGGTTTTGACAGCTTGGGGTTTTTGCTCGTTGCACTTGTTTTGAATTAGTTATCCCCTTTTATTCCTGCTACAGAATTATCGTTGCATATTTAGTTAGAAAACAATGTTTTGCATAGGATTCTTGAAGCAATTTTTATGTTATACAAAGCCTTTTAAAAATAAAGACGAGCTGCTGCTTCATCCCCCTCCTCACCGTCAGCAACCGCCTGTCCAAGTGGATTATTATTAGTTTATTAGTTATTTACAAAAATATTGATCTCCAATAAAATATTATCCGCTAATAGACATTTCCACAATAAAACACACTTATTACAACACGCCTAGCAAAACGAGCTTCTTTACAGAAAATCTCACTAACTTTGGGCTTTTTCACAAAAGGATGTATCTCTGTATTCTGTATTCACTTCGAAACATATAAATATAATCCCGAGTAGCATCGCGAGATAAAAAATGCAAAATACTCCCCGCAATAACATCACGCCGTGTAAAATTGAACTGTACATAATTTAAAACACAATTTCCACAGCCATCATCCCCATTTTCTCCAGCAGAATCTAAACTAAAAATACATGCAAAACCCCACTGATAGGAGAAAATTAACTAATTCTGTCCATGATTCGCACGCACTTAACATTCAGCATCATTATTATTATTATTATTGTGCTTTTCTGAAACTTTCATCCAAACAGATTTAACAGCAACTCGGCCGCCGACCGCGGGCTTCAGCCACGAACTGTACTGATGCCACTTCGCCACGTGGGGGCGCTGCTGCCACAACAGAGCTGCTTTTGCAATGGACCACAATAATTGTTATTAATATCATTAATATTAATAAAAACTCTTTCGTCGTGTTTCAGGTGCGGAGTCCCTCTCACTGCACACGTTGATTGCAATCACACTAAATACATTAATTATTGATCGACAATCTACAATCCAGAACATTCAGACTGAAAAGAGATTTTATGGATGGAAAGATGGCGCGCGCGCACGTGTGTGTGTGTGTGTGTGTGTGTGTGTGTGTGTGTGTGTGTGTGTGTGTGTGTGTGTGTGTGTGTGTGTGTGTGTGTGTGTAGGGGGGCTGTCATCAGCATGAAGGAGGAAGTCCCAGGTTCAGCACAGGGTGCAGTGGTTAAAGTTGCCATCTTGCATTCAAAGGTTCTCAGTTTGAGTCCCATATCCTGCTGTAGTTACCTTGATCGAGGATCTTACCTTGAACTGATGCAGTAAACTACCCTGCTGTACAGCACGGTAAATCAGGGTAAGTAGTGTGCAAACCTCACATTGTTGCTTTCAGAAGAAGTCTTTTAAAGGATAAATAATTAAAAGCAGACAGCAGATGTGAGCTCATGAGTGATGTGCTGCTGAAGATGCTCAGTGCTGATGGATGCTTGGTGACCTCCAGGGTAAAAGGACATTGATGGCAGTGAGGGGTAATCATTATTCCACAATGGAGGACCCCCCCCATCACACCTTCACACAACACACACACCTTGCCTTTAATCTGAGCCAGTAGATGAAAAGAAAAGTGTGGCTCCAGTCCCCCTGGGGGTGGGGCGGGGAGGGGGCTATTGGAAACGCCTGGAGATCTGCAGTCCACCAGGGGTCTGTTTTCATCTGTTTACGTGCACACGGCCCTGTCAGCCGAACTGCCCGGGGGTCTGGGTGGGTGATCCCTGTGGGGGGTGGGGGGAACCGGGAACGAGGCCCACCTTGGGTTTCTGTACCAAACAGCTGCCTGATCATGAAATGCTGGGTTTGCAGCCCTTTGCAATAAAATGTTGCCCAGTTTGAGCTCCGTGGATCTGATCCAGGGTGGCACCGGCGTCCTTGTGGAAGCGAAGCAGCACTTCGCCACACAGGGGGCCATCAATGCAGAGACCCAAACTGTGGAAAACGATTATTTTCTGCTTTTCACTGTTAGTGTAAAGGAGAGACATCTGTGTGACTCTGCGTCCCCGTGTGACCTGCTGTAGACAAGGACGTGAGCCCAGGTTCCCCGCGTTGTCCCTGGACACAGGCCCTGGGGGGGGGGCTTCTCCGTCGTCCAGTGAAATTAAATAAATAACTGCAAGTCTGTGTTCAGTATGAAACGCTGTGTTTTTCTTGCCGTTTAATCACAGGTACAGGTGGCTCCTGCCTAAAGAGGACATCGTGACAGCTGCAGTTTGCAGGCGGCCACTTTGTCGAATTATTAAGCGCGGAGTTAAAAGCATCACCAGCAGAGGGTTGCAGGGGCTCCGGGAGGCCAGAAAGGCCCATGTGTGATGCACTGCTTCCCGCAGGTGCCGGGTGTGTAGGGGTGTGTTGCGGGTAACATCATATTTTAATGCCCTTTGCCACATGTCCTACTGTAACCCTGTGAGGTGAATAAAGTATTTTCAATTCAAAATTCCATTTTATTCCAAAAGTGCCACTGTTTGGGTTTATCGCTTTCCAGGATACTTTGACAGCAGAACCGGTGACTCACCTCCCATTTACACACTTTTCAAAAACAACATTCCTGTCGTGGAAAGTGCAGTAACTTTTCCTTTTATATCAAAACAGATGTAAACAAACAGCAGAAACAAAACGGAGGGCTAATTTGGAACAGTGAGCTGGTGGGCGGGGCTTGCCATGACGGACAGCTCCGCTGCCCCCCTGCAATGCAGCAGCGTGAGGGAATGCAGATGATTTGGACAGGTGGCAGATCAATTGCATCTCAACATCACGTGGTCTTATCTGTCAAGGTTTATGTCACCTGGACCTGGAGAAAAGCGATACGCAGAAGCTCTGCCTGCAGCGTCTGTCCTCTCCTCTGACATCTCAATCCTCCCGTCCGCGTTCTTGTCAAACTTCCACGTGAAGTCCTTTATCTTCTCTCTGCAGGAGGCATGTGGGATCCTGTTTGTGTCTGAAGCTGATCTGAGCTCAGGGTCACACTGAAGTGACCAAGAAGATCATCATGTGTGCTCAACATGTGGACCTGGTCACTCTCTACAGCCCAGCAAAGCCCTGAGCTCCTTCTCCTCTGGCCGGTCCCACTCATAGGAGGGTCTGTAGGTTCTCACTTCTGTCCCATTTAGAGTTCATCGATTAATTAACTGCATAAAGGCTGTCGGTCGTGTCCACGGGGGGGTCAGGGCCTCCCGGGCTCACACCGTTGCTGCTCGCCTCAAGCTCCTCAAAGAAGTTCTGCAGCTCCTTGCCCTAGATGTAGCCGTTACCCTCAAACAGCACACAGGCCCGCCAAGACCCCCTGTTGGCAGTGGCCTGGCGTTTCAGCCCAGTCAGAGCTGCTGAAGGCAGGAAAACTTCTCGGCTGCTCTGCATCTCACCCCCTGCAGGAGCTGTCTGAAAAAATCAAAGCAGTTGGGCAAAAAGATCAAGAAGCTCTGAACAGACATGAACATCTCAGAAGCTCAGCTGGGACCACAAGGAGTTTTTAACCTGATTTGTTCATGTTTGCTCTTTTACCACTAAGTTCCTCAGTTCACTGTCAGGTGAAGGTGTGTGAACCAGACTCTCTCTCACACACACACACACACACACACACACACACACACATTAGCATCACATCATTATCATTATCATTATTATTTTTATTATTATTATTATTATTGACAGGCTGCAGGGTCTTACTGGGCTGGCAAGTTCTGCTCACCAGGATGGAAAATGAACGAAAAGCAGCTTCGCTGCTTCTCACTGTAGAGGAGATACAAACTGCCGCTGCCGGGGGTCCCCTTGTGCCACCATCACCTCTCATGTCACATTTTAAAAACCTTTGTTGCATTTTTTGACGTTTCTGAAAATTAATGTAATGCACGATAACATGTAGAAAAGATAAACTTTATTCATCTAGTGTGTAATCATTGTTCTATGAATTTAATGTAACTTTGGACTCTAATTTGCTGCGCTTTTCAGCCTTTGAACTTTTTTACTTTTCCAGAAGGTCCAGGAGAAGCTGTCTGTGCCCCCCCCCCCCAATACTGAACACTTTAATGTCCACTGCATTCCACTGACCTGAAACTCAGCTACTTGCCTCTCAGGCTGCAGTGACCACTATGCTGCGCTGCCCACTGGCCATGAGTGTCAAACTGTATCCAGATGTCCAGGACCTGGGCGGCGGACACCACATCTACACCATCTACTCTACCACTGCTCCACATCTACTGGACACCTGCAACTGGTGGCGCTGTGGCCTGAAACCCAGCGTGTGCTGGTGGGGGGTGTGTGGTCAGCACTGAGTCGGAACCAGCAGCAGTGAGGAGTTTCCCTGCTCACACATACCCATCAACCACAAAATCCCACCACCCAGCTGGCTCTGCTGGTGCAAAATGGTCCAAGCAGGACAGCCAGGCAGAACAGAACCTGAAGTTCACACTAAATGGTTGTTGTTTCTGGTGACATCACACTCTGCTGTTGGGAAGAGCGAAGATGTTGAAGGTTCCTGCTGTATGTCTGAGACTCACCAGATGCCCTGTGGGGCCGTCTTGGCTGTGGTGTCACGGCTCACTGGGGGGGGGGCAAGTGAACTGGGTCCACGCCGGACAAACCCAGCAGCACAGAAAGGGATCTGAGAGCAGAGGAGAGTTAGAGGAGCCGCTGCCGCTTCTCTGACTTTGGTTTCAGGGAGGTTTGATGTTGCTGCCCTGGTGGCCTCTTACTGCCGGAGATGCAGGCTGGAGGTGGAAAGTGCCTCGGTATGGGATAGGTTTGCTCCTCTGGCTGTTGAGACTAAAATGTCAAGTTGCCAGAAGTGCTTTTGAACATCTGCTTTGGTGACTTGGACTCAGTCCACCGTGAACAGGAGACCCTCTCACCGCCACCGTCACACAGACAAAACTGGGGAGGCGGGGGGTCGGGGAACATGCTTTCCACATATATGCAGCTTCAATAAGTACATCATCCTGAAAGCCCTGCGCTACTGGTGTGTGTGTGTGTGTGTGTGTGTCTTGCAGAAACATTGCGTGGAGACACACCGCCACCAAGTGGCCACATAATGTGCCAGGCCCACAGGGTCAACGGGAGTCAGGATGAACAGCTAACCCCCCCAAGATGAAGGTTCCTATAAACATGCTGCACTTCACACTGACTCATGTGCAAAGCAGAGTAAAAGAATAAGTAAAAACGCAGTACGTTTGGAGGACCTCCACACTGCTGTCCCCTCTCTGCTGGCAGCCGGGTACTTTGCCACACCGGTACCACTCGTACCGGCCGGACCCGGGCAGCAGGCGGAGCTCAGCGCCGTCCAGTGTTTATAAACATGAGAAACGGGAGGGAAAATGTAGAGAAACTGAGGACTTTTCCACTGTTTGCTGAATGTGTTTTAATGACATGTCTGCAGAGTCACTTCAGTGCAGCAGTCGAGGAGTCGCAGTGAAAAAGTGTTTAAATCCTGAGTCACTCAACTGCTGCTCTGCAGGGGGCTTCGATGGACTCAACTTCTGACCAGGAGAGTGACTTCCACCGGGATGGAGGTTTGCGATCTTCTCGTCATTCCGCAGGGAGAGCAGAGCGAGCAGAGCAGCATGACGCAAGACACTGGTCTGTGGGCCTGTTTTCCCCGAACGCAACACACACAGCACGAACAACACTCCCGCCTGCAGCCCTCCCAAAACAACCACACACACACACACACACACACACACACACACACACACACACACACACACACACACACAGGGAGCGGAGAGGAGGTCACAGTTTGCCGAAGATCTCCATGATGGCGATGGTGGTGCTCTGGCCGAAGATGAAGGCGCCACAGACGACGGTGAGCACCCCCCAGGCGGTCAGCAGCATGCTGGGAGAAAGGAGATGTGGCTCATCAACATCATCATGACCAGCTAGTGCTTTGACCTTCTCCCCCTTTACCACCTGGTCCCGCATCCTCCCTGAGACCCACCAGTAGAGCCCATTTCGTTGCTCACCTGATCCTGGGGGGCACCGGTGCCGACTGCACGGCAAATATCAGACACAGACCTGGCAGAACAGAGACACAAAATGTGTGTGTGCAGGTCAGAGGTCAGCAAAGCAGGAAACAGAGCTGTGGGTGTGTGTGTGAGTGTGTGTACCAGGAAAGATGAAGATGAAGAAAGCGCTGATGCCCCCGATGACACTGATGACTTTGCTCATGTCTGGTACAAACATGGCGATGAGCACAGTGACCGCGATCCACACGACGGTCAGCAGGACCTGACTGCGGCTCTCAAATGACCGCGTCGCCACGGAGAACCGTCGCCGGAAACGCAGCAGGACGTTCAGGATGACTGACCTGCGCAACACACACACACACACACACACACACACACACCTGTTTTATGTACCACCGCATGTTTTATGTCCTGCAGAAGGAGCTACAGCTTGTTTTCTGCCAGATCTGATTACTATGGTAAAGTACTGCAGGGTACCACTGATCAGGGCCACATGTCCCTTGTCCCACGGTGACAAGACCAGCGGGGGCCCTACCTGCCCAGCAGGAGGATGATGGGATAGATGGTGATGATGGAGAAGCCAAAGAGCAGCCTAGCGACAATCATAGTCACATCGTCACCGGGGTAAGACATGAGGATGTCGGCGGCAACATCCCCCCTGAAGGTGAGGTAGCCAAAAATACCTGAAAGTGAGTTGGAGGGCATGAGAGCAGCCAGCAGTGTAAACCAGAGTAAATCATGTGTCCACCATGGCGCGGCTCAGCGTGTGTGTTGAAGACTGGGGGATATTTACTTAAGTTCAAAGGTCACAGACTAGTGGGGGCCGTGTGCAAGAGGGGTGACCCACACAGACGTGTCAAATGTGGACACGGGTGCTGTGTGTCGGTGTGAAGCACCGCAGCATTACTGCACCAGGGTGGGGGCAATCCCTCATCTGTACAGCAGTGGGTGGATCCACAGCAGCAGTGGCATCCACCCCCATGGGCTTCGCACCTTTAGCACCAGCTACTCACACTGGAGTGTCCTGACACCCAGGGGGCTCTCACCTGTCAGCGAGTAGATGATGAGGCAGAAGAACATGGACACCATGGAGATGAACACCCAGTGCGACAGCTTCTTGTTCTCCATGCTGCTGTAGATGGCAATGCTGGCCTCATGGCACTGGAATAGCAACACAGGGTGACACAGGGTGACACAGGGCATTGACATTTATGTGTTATTTACATTTATTCACTCATCAGATGACTTTCTGCACTGCAACGTACAGCTGAGAGGGAACAAAGGTCATCAGCAGCGGATGATCTTCAGACACAGATACAGGGTGATGAGGACACAGCTTGTGTGTCTGACACCACCGTGATCCTGGTTCACATCCCTTAGAAGCAACACTCAGACAGCAAATACGTAGATGATCAGAGCAGATATTGGACTCATTTGTGTAGCTGTGAGGAGAGAAACGGCTCTTGGAGAGATGGAATTGGGGGGATTCAGCAGCTCTGAGGGAGGTGGGGAGATCATTTCTCCACTCTGGGGACAGAACTGAAAACCAACACACTGTTGATGTTGGACTCCCTGTGAGTGGGACCCCCAAGCAGCTAAATGGGGACGAGCTCAGAGTCTCACTGGGCTGTTGGGAGTGACCCAGTACAGCAGGTATTGGAAAAGTGACTCACCTGAAATCCAAAGCAGATGGTGGGGATGACGCTGAACATCGAAGCCCATGAATTCATCCTGGCAAGAAGAAACAGAAATTAAATATTTTATTTGTTGGCATTTTAATTTTTTTTGGTATGTGTAGAGTTTCTGTAGATGCTGATGTATTTTAGGTCATGTATGTGCGCACACACACACACACACACACACACACACACACACACACACACACAAACAGGAGGGTATCGGTGTTGTGATCCAGAGAGAGACTCACCCCCGGCTGTATGTCGGGGAAACGACCTCCTCCTTCACAGAGTACTTTACGATAATGGCTACCGTCAGGTAGGTTGCAGCCAGGGTCCCCAAGACACTGTGGACAGAGAGCACAGGTGAGGATGTTGATGATGCTGATGATGCTGATGATGCTGGTACTGAAGTACACACCTGGTGTACTTCTGGATGCTGATCTCCTTGGGGATGGAGAGGGGAAGAATGACAGCGAAGCACAGGATGAAGAGCGTGAAGCGCTGGTCCGTGTACCAGTGGTACGGCATCTCCGCGGAGCCTGTGATCACCTCGTACATGGAATCACACACTGCCACACACAGCGGGAACACCGGGTCACACACAGGTCAGAGTGACGGACAACATGGGGGGGTCTGCACTGAGGGCAGGGGGATGGTGAACTCACGCTTCTCCAGCTGATCCTGCACCACCACGAGGAAGGCGATGCTGATCATGAAGAGGTTGAAGACGAAGCAGACCTCGCACAGCTGCCCGATGGCTGAGCCGCACACGTTCCGCACCACGTCGTAGTAGGTGCTTTGCCCACTGACGGACGAGGCATAGCCCAGGGCCACGAGGCCGCCGATGAGGAAGACGAGGGACACCTGGGGACACGTGGCTTACAGTGTGATGCTACTTACACCCTTTTACCCTGTTATACAGCTGGGTAATTTTCACTGTGACAATTCAGGGAAAGTAAACTACAGCTGAAGGTGGGATTTGAACTTGTAACTTGCGACATCAAAAGAAACACCAGCAAACAGACCCACTAACATTTCTACCATCCCACCAGCCATTCATACCATGTCCCAGAGTTGCCTGTGAAGCCTTCCAGTCACTGGTCCTGACCTATCGCCCTTACAGCCATTCTACCCACTGCCTCCAGGACAGCCAGGGTCCGACCCCAAAACCCTCATTAGAGTCCAGCTGTGAAGAGGAGGCCGGCAACCTTCACACAGCGGTGAAGAAACCTAACAGCTTGAAGCCAAGAGAGGAGCAATGACGTGTGTGTGTGTGTGTGTGTGTGTGTGTGTGTGTGTGTGTGTGTGTTTGTGTCTAGAGATCCCAGAGTCACTAGTCCTATCTAGAGTCAGCAGATAGACTGACAGGTCCAGCGACCAAGAGCTGCACATCCTGACAGGAGTTGTCATTTTGGTCTTTGCTGTCAAACTTCTCCTCAACACTTCCACATGGAGTCATCAAGCCATTGAAACACCTCAGAAGATCTCCTACCTCTTCAACACCATCAAAGAGCCTTGAGAATGAGACATTGAACGAACCAGCAAAGTGACATTAGTTTTGGTCCACGGCCCTTCCCTTTACCAACTGACCAACACTCACTGGGTGACC
The DNA here is from genome assembly GCA_900497675.1 of Arapaima gigas. Lineage (NCBI taxonomy): Eukaryota > Metazoa > Chordata > Actinopteri > Osteoglossiformes > Osteoglossidae > Arapaima > Arapaima gigas. The sequence continues at coordinate 117,684 of UFQX01000608.1, forward strand.
TGGACCGACCGGTGTCTCACCAGCTCCACCCAGATGGCTGTGCCAACTCCTCCTGCCTTCTCAAAAGCCCAGGGGAAGTTCAGGAGCCCTGCTCCCAGGGCTGACTTGAGCATGATGAAGATGGCGCCGAAGGTGCCCAGCTTGGGACTGTCTGTGTCCAGCGATGACTTGGCCAGCAGGCTGATGCTCTCGCGGGCCAGTTCCTCCATGGTGGTGTAGCAGCTTCACTCTGGGGGTCACAGCACCGCAACATGACCCCTTATGGAGGGGAGGCGGAGACCTGGGCAGGGCTTCGGGGGTGGAGACAGTGGTGGGAGGTGTTCTCCAGGCTGCTGTTAAACCACAGTTCAGCTTTTGCATGAAGGGTGTTTCTACTGATATGTTTAAATCTATTTTACAGATGAGTTGATTTCCAACCAGATTCCAATTGCCAGACCAGAGCTGTATGAAGCTGCATGACAATCACATCGCTGACCTGATGGCAGTCAGAGGGGACAGACAGTGACCTGCGGCTCAGCGACTTTGATCTGGTCAAGGAGACAGTGACTCGGCGCTGACTGATGATGGATCAGAGACCCCGACGATGTGTTCACGGCTGTTCCATCCTCCAGCACAGCAAGAGCAACGGCCTCACGGGGTCGAGACCTGGTGCACAGAGTTAAGTGGGTGTGAGAGGGTGCGGAGTGAGGTGCCACCCACTGGGAGGAGAAGAACTGACTGTTTCAACACAAAAAAACACTTTAAACAATGATATAATTTTTTTACCTCATCCATTTGTCTGTGGTGACTTACAGTGTTAGACAATACACTGATTTACCTACTCATACAGCAAGGGAATTTTTTACTCTGTTGGTTCAGGATAAGTACCTTAATAAAGGATATGACAGCAGGAGAGGAGACTTGAATCCTGGACTCCATCTCCACACACACACACACACACACACACACACTTCACATATAAGTCTTTACGCCGGAGGGGGAGCTGCTCCTGATTCCCACAACCCCCTGCGAAGTGGTGCTTTGGAGAGCCACTGTGAAACGGACCCCCCACCCCCCACACTGCGGTAAAGCACAACATCTGCAGTGGAATGAGGTGCTGCACATATGACCTCCTGCAGCACCTTCCACCTGGTCAGGTTAAGCTGACAGCAGCTAGTCCCCCTCGTGCTCCATATCTGATTCCGTTATTTTTTGTTTACACCAGCCAGTGTGTTCTGGTAGCGCTGAAAACAGAATTAGAAATGAAAGTGATAAAGGTGCAGCGTGAAAACATGAATATAATACTGTATTTATCTTATTACATTTGATATTGAGATATTTAAACACGACTAAGCTTACAGTTAGTAAAGAAGTGAACAAGGACCAATCATACAACTTTTCCTTCAGGATTATTCTCATAACAGTTTAAGGGGGTTTGGGACTTATGACAGAAGAGAATCCCACTGTAGGCTGAGGACCCCCTACAGACTCTCTTCTCCTGAGGGCCACAACCTTCCACAGCTAAGTGTGATGCTGGGATCAGACCGGTGTTGCTGGGTGTCTGGAGCTAAACTGAGCGGGGTTTGTGTGCCCCAGCCTTTTACCCCGATTACACTATTTTTACAGTGAAGTGTGGAACGTTAGCAATCACACAGTCAGTTAAATCCAGGTGAGCGACGCAAACACTGAAATCAGGTGTTGCCATCTCATCATTTCAAAGGCTCAGTGGTCCCGAAAACCACCCGCTTGCACTGCAGGATCACAACAGCTCATCTCCACAGCGGATTTCATCAGAAAAAACAGGACAGAAAACAGACAGTGAAGCCATTGATGACTTTTGGCCTGTTCCGTCAGCTGTGTTTCCAGTAACACGACATGGATGTGGAGCGGTTGGCGTAGAAAAAGTAGGAGACTAAAAACATAGATTCCTTTGACCTGTGGTCCTGGAGGAAACTTTTATGGACACCATGGAGATGCAGAAAAAACAAACAGATGGATGTTGGATGGATGTTGGATCACACAAAACCAGAGCAATGATGACACTGAGGATGTCATTCTGCAACACCTGGCCGCCACCGCACAGTCGGCACGGGAGCAGACGTGTGTGTGTGGGGGGTGAAGGGGTTTGACCCCCCGGGGGCTGTGGGTCTCTGAAGCGACTCATTGTCTTTTGTTACGAACAATGTTGTCAAAAGTCGTCAGCTGCAGATCGCTGTTGTGGTGTCACAGTCACACGATTTCACTTTTGACATTTTCTTCATTTTAATACCTGTTTTCTGACAATGTGGGGGGGGGTCCACTGCCCAGAGCAGTGCACAGGTGAGCAGGACCCACAGCAGATACCAGGCACGCTGAGCTGCTGTATGGACAACACCCGACAGCAGAGGATCATGGGAGGGCCACGGTTCCCCCGCCGCCCTGCAGTACAGAGGCTGATCCTGGGAAAAGAAGGAATGAAACCAACTGTATCTTTTTTTTCTACTCAGTCAGTTTATTCTTTAGGAGACAACATACGCTGATTTACCCTGTCATACTGCAGCGGAACTTTCTCTGCATCACTTTAGGGTTTGTACCTGTCCAGCAAAGGCTGGACTTGAACCTGTACCCCTGTGTAGCGCCGACCCCTCTTGGAACTGCTGCTTCTTTTACCCCTGAAGGACGCGAGTGAACGACAGAACGTTCTAGAAACGTCGGTGCTCGTGGCGAACAAGAGACGCGCGTGACCCCTCAGCCGATTCCGCGGTAGAAATGACTGTCTCGCAGGCCCGCCTCCTCTCGCAGCAGCCAATGAGCGGCGCCGAGCTCGCAGCTGTGCCCACCAATCAGAGAGCAAAGGTGCGCGGGTTGCGTGGTTACCACAGTAACGCGAATGCGCAGCACGCGGCAGCCACTCTGAGGTACAGAGAGGGTCGAGCGCGTTTTACTGTCCGGGTAAAGAAACGCTCGTTTTTTAATTCAGACCCGTAAAAAAATCATTTAATGATAATAACGAAGAAATTGAAAAGTAGAATATAGAGAGTTAAAACGAAAGGTAAAGACTCGTACGAGGTGGGAACATGTTCGTATTTAACAGGTAGAAATAGATTTGTACTAATTTGACGTTATTAAACTAGTGGCGCAGCAGGATAATTTCAACTCACGTTGACTAAAGGTAGTACTGCAGGAGGGGGATTTGGCACAAGTCGCTCTAATCTCTGCAGCATCCCGTTGGAATACAGGTGTGTATTTAACCAGGTGCAGAACAGGTGTGTCCCGTGCTTGGCATGTTTCCGAATGAAGATCCAGGCCTGTGTTTCCTTCTCCGGGTGTCTCCGCAGACGGCCTGCTCGGTCCACCATGCAGCCTACGGACTGTGGGGAGCTTGAGGGGGGGTGTCCGGCGGGGGCACTGCTGGGGGTGGACAGTGACCCCACAGTGGTGCTTCTGGAAGAGGTCTCCACACCCGCGAAACAAAGTAAAAGACATTTTTTAACAGCACATGGAGCTCACTGCTCATATCATCACTGGAGTTTCTGCAACAAAGCCCTGCAGACTCACAGGGCTGTGGGTTCACTGCCCTCTTCTTGACATTCCCAGGTGCTGCTGCTGTTGGTCTCTTGGCTGATGGTCAGGTGTGTCTCCAGATGCCTCAGAACCCGATGGCAACGAAACCCTGTTCTGAAGCAGAGCCAAATGCCACAGGGGGCAGCGATCCTGCATGGCAGAACGTGGAGAAGAAACTCCTGAGGGCTGGAGAGCAGAGCTACAGTGTGGAGCCCAAGCAGGAGAAGGACACTGGGCCAAGGTAACAGACGCCTCACGCTTTATGCTGATTTCCACAGTGCTGCCTGTCTGTGGCTCACATGTACCTGCACTCTTGAATGACAAACGTGTGAAGTGGTGTTCAGGGATTGGACACATGTTGCTCTGACTGTTTGTTCAGGATGACCAAGAAGTTTCTCAAGGAGCACTGCAAGAAGAACAAGCTGTACCTAACGCCCCACCTCAACGACACGCTCTACCTGCACTACAAAGGTACGGGGGGGAGACGCTGGTCAGAATGGTCACTGTTCATCTCCAAACTGACGTGTTACAACTCCTCTGCCATGGAGGAGGTCTCAGGTTCAGGCTGTGTCACATTGTGTCTTCTCCCCTCGCCACGCCAGGCTTCTCCACCATCGAGAACCTGGAGGAGTACACGGGCCTCAAGTGTCTGTGGCTCGAGTGCAACGGGCTGCAACGCATTGAGAACCTGGAGGCCCAGACTCAGCTGCGCTGCCTTTTCCTGCAGCAGAACCTCATCAGCCAGTTGGAGAACCTGGAGCCTCTGAGCCACCTCTGTACGCTCAACCTTTGCAACAACTACATCAAGGTCATCGAGAACCTGTGTGAGTCACCGAGGGAGGGGTGGGCATTGCTTGTGGGGGGGCTCTTCCTCTAGCCATGGCTCTCGGCGACGCCTGCCCTCCATCTTCCCAGCATGCCTCTCCGAGCTGAGCACACTGCAGCTGGCACACAACCAGCTGGAGACGGTGGATGACATTGCCCACCTGGCGCTATGCCCGGCCATCAGCGTTCTCGACTTGTCCCACAACAAGCTGACGGACCCCGGCATCCTGACAGTCCTCGAGACCCTACCTGATCTGGTGAGTCCCAAACTGGGTCACAGGTCACAAGAAGCTTTAGATCAGGAGCCCCCAATCTCTAGTAAGAATGACTGTTGTTGCAGCCAAATGCACACAGGACACCCCAGTCTGGAGGCACGTGGGTGGGGCCTGGAGCTCTAGTGGACAGAAAGCAGCTGGGGGGCAGATGCAGGTGGGGGTGGGTCACTTATGTTGTGCTGCGGTTCCAGCGTGTTTTGAACCTGATGGGAAACGAGGTGATCCGGAACATTCCCAACTACAGAAAGTCAGTGATAGTACGCCTGCGGCAGCTCACCTACCTGGATGACCGCCCCGTGTTCCCCAAGGAGAGGTGAGTTGGGTCCTTTACCATCGTCACGGTGACCTCGCCTTCACGACTGACGACGTGCAGTGAACTAGAGTGAATTGATGGGGTATGAATAAAAACCCCTGTGTGAACAGGACATTCCCCGAGTCCTCAAGGACAGACCCCTGTGTCTGATGTGTGCTGTGCGCAGGGCGTGTGTTGAGGCATGGGCAGCGGGGGGCCTGGAGGCGGAGCAAGCCGAGCGTGAGCTGTGGGAGACGCAGGAGAGGAAGAAGATCCAGGAGAGCGTGGACGCCATGTTGGCCATCCGAGACCGGGCCAGGGAGAGGAGGAGGGCTGCTGAGCAGCAGCGGGCGAGTGAGGCCTCACTCTCTCACACACACACACACACACACACACACACACACACACACACACACACACACCTGGAGGTACTCAGTGGCACTTGCTGTCCTGCCCCAGCTGAGGCAGCCTCTGGTGGGGGTGACAGAGAGAAGCTGGATGCCTTTGTGGCGGAGAGCCTGCAGGCCCATCAGGAGTTCCTGGAGGCGTGTGCAGTTGCAGATAGAACCGAGGGGGGTGCGTTTGGCCTTGCCATTCCCAGCCTGGCAACAGAACCAACGATCCCAGCCACAGGTGCGACTACGCCGAGCTGATGGGGTCAAGGGACCTGAACTGTCTGCAAACTGGACACCTGGTTCTTCCATCTTTACCACAGACACACCTGTTGAGATCGAGGCCATCCAGGAATGCCAGTCGACCACAGAGCTGCAAGAAGGGTCACCAGCTGACCAGGAGAGCGAGTCGATCACAGAGCTGCAAGAAGGGTCACCAGCTGACCAGGAGAGCGAGTCAATCACAGAGCTGCAAGAAGGGTCACCAGCTGACCAGGAGAGCCAGTCGATCACAGAGCTGCAAGAAGGGTCACCAGCTGACCAGGAGAGCGAGTCGATCACAGAGCTGCAAGAAGGGTCACCAGCTGACCAGGAGAGCCAGTCGATCACAGAGCTGCAAGAAGGGTCACCAGCTGACCAGGAGAGCCAGTCAGCTACAGAGCCAGAAAATGAGTCGTCAGGTACCTGGGGCAGCAGGTCGATCACAGAGCTGGTGTCGGAGCCGCAACCGATGGTGACTGAGGGTTCTTTGGTCACAGAGCTGGAGGAGCCAGAACAGCTGGACACTGTCCACCTGGAGCAGCTCAGACTCACCATCGATGTAAGTGTCACAGTGAGTGAGGAGAACACCCTTCCTAGCATAAAATGCAGGGGTTACAATACAATATAAAATATTCTGGTCAGTTTTTAGTCAAATTTACAAAGGGATGTGTTTTTTATGGCTTTTTAACACCTTTCCATAATGCAACTGTGTGGTTTGTCACAGGACCTTCCCGACTTGGAGGACGAGGACGTGTTCGCTGAGCAGGTAATTCCCTCGCAACACAAGGAGGAAGAGACGTTTAATATATAATAATATGAAAACCCTAAAGTGGGCATGTTTTTCCAGCACGTGTTTCACCCCAAAATTGAAGTGATCTCATGGGAGGGGGGCGAGAGCGACAGTGAGGCGTGGGAGCACAGTCTGACCCCGGAGCCGCGACAGGAGCTGCTGCCGTCCAGTCCTTCTCAGCTTTTTCTCATAGTGGATGAGGGACCGGGGGGGCAGACACCATCCAGCCTCACCTCCGCAGATGACCCCCCGGCCGGAGGTGCCCCTTTGTCAGATGCCAGGTTCCTGATAGAGGAGCTTGACTGAGGGGAGGAGTGTAGCTGCTGGAGCGGTGAGACGTGCGGGGGGGGGGGTGGACTTCGGCCTGGCGTCTCGTTGGTCACCACGACTGCAGTTAACACCGTTTTAAAGTCTCCAGCAGAAGATATTGGTTGACTTTGGAAGCTCTGGTTTTGTTGTGATGCGGCATTCCAGTTGTACATAACAAATATGAGAACCGTGTGCTGGACCGGTGCCACGTCGGTGACTCGGGCCCCCACCCCCCAGCTGCGCTTAACACCGTGTGACACTAACACTTCTTACTGATAACCTCAGAGGTCTGTTTTCTTTTAACATGATCGCCGACACCCAGGAACAGGCAACCTGTAAATACCCTGTAAACAGTGTGGAAGTGAGCTGAACTTGGGGGAGGGGGGGGCAGCTCGTGTTCACGGACATTTTAGAAAATAAAGAAGAAAATACTGTTACAGATAAACTAATGTTTGAAAATGTGCAACACAGTGGTGCAGCTCAGGCATTTAAGTGTATTTTATTAACTGAGTGGATTTTGTACTGTTAATAAATTGTGCTAAATGGATATATGAGCTGTTTATAACAAGCTGTTTAAAATGAGCTGAACAGTTTTCATCTTCTTTCATCATAACTTGTTCAAATGAAAGAAGCTGCAGTTCTTCACAGGAGCTCAGGTCAAAACTCACAGAAGTGGAGCCTTCTGGAAAGTTCTCACACACACTACTGTGGGAATGTAGCAAAGCAGAGCAGTGAATATCACAGGGTGACTCTGAGTGTCCGCTGGAGGGCAGCCTGTAATCTGTGTGTGTGTGTGTGGCCAGTTGTGCTCCACAGTTTTGCCCCTCCTCCCTCCGAAATTAAGACACCAGATGCATCTGTCATTTTACCGTGGTAGACAAGCCCCCCCCCCTTTTTGTCCCACCCCCCTTAGGTGAGTGGAAGGCAGTGTTTAACACAGTAACCATGGAGATTATAAACAAACTTGCAGGATGATGCTCTAATCCGTCCTCCAATGAAGACCCCCCTCAGACTCTTGTGTTCCTCCGGCATCCATCTAAATTTATATTATTACTATGGTGGTAATTCTGGTCTGTCTGCCCCCCCCCCACAGCCCACTACAATACAGCTACAGGGACATATTAACTAGGAACCCTCAACCCATCATGGAAAAGCAGAACACTTGATATAAACACATTTATTTGTCTATTTAATTGTCCTTATAACTGTTTACATGCTGCTGTTGAGCTGCCAGCAAAGTGCAACAAACTGATGAAGCTCGGTGGCATCGTGAATGCCTGGATCTTCAGGGGGGTTCTGTGTTCTTACCGCAGAAGCTTGGCCGCTTCCCTTCACCGCTTGTACAGGTCGGGATCGCACTCGTCCGGTGTGAAGTCAGTCACACACTGAGCAAGATTCAAACCCACAGCCACTCTGTTCTCAGACAGAAGTAATGAAACTGAGTTGAGGGCTGTTTGAGCTGTAAACAAAGCAGCTGCTGAGGACCGAACAGCGAAGAGTGCAGGATGTGGACGAGGCTGCGGGGTGACAGACGCTCCTCCCAGATCCCTGCCGAGCCCCCCCACTTCACAGCAGCCGCCGACGAGCTGCTTCAGTGTTCCTTAGGCCTCGTCCAGGTAGTTATAGACAGGAGAAAAGACCTGCCCGCCTGCTGGACCCCGAGCCCCTCGTGCAGTTTTTACAGAAAAACACGACGTTTGGTGTGTAAAACGGTGCTGATGTCATAATGTTCTTTTCATTACATCTCAACATTCATGCTGACATTTTGCGTTGTTTGCGCTTTGGACATCACAGAGCTGCCGTTTCAGGTGCCAAGTGGTTCGTGTGTTTGGTGGGACTGGGAGCTCCATCAGTCCCTCCTCCCTCCTCTCCCTGAGCACCGTGCAGATGTCCGGCGTCCTGCAGGAGCTCCGCTGCCCCGTGTGTCTCGAGGTCTTCAAAGCCCCGATGAACTTCCCCTGTGACGCCAGGCTTGCCCGACATGGCCGAGCGAGTGAGAGAGCAGGCCTCTCTCCTGCCCCGAGCACCACGAGAAGCTGTGACTCCTGTGCGTGACGGAGCGGCACCTCACCCCCGGGGTGTGTCGGGACGCCCGTGAGTACCGTGGACACACCTTCGGACCCCTGGCTGAGGCAGCCACTGCCAGCAAGGTCACCACCGACACCGCGTCACCTGCTGCGCAATGTGATCTGTATTGTAATAATGTGCTGAAGTACAGCAGTGAGGGTCTTTCCGGAGAGGAGAAGTCGGGGGTGGGGGGGCTGTAGCCAGTATACCACCTCTTACTGTACAAATGGGTAAATCGGTACAAATTACTCAGAACATAAACCTAACAGTGTAAGTTGATTTGAACAAAAGGTATCTGATACATGGTTAACAGAGATAACACATTTATTCACTGGTTTGTAGAAACATCTTCAATAAAAGTAAAAGTTTTCCTGATCAAATGTAGTCCATGAAAAGAACCACACGCTGTGACGGCCGATCTGCTTTCCTGCATATCTGCATGGCCTCGCACGGCTGCACTCGTACGTCAGCCTGACGGGGGATTTAACTCGCACATCTGGCCGTAAGAAAGACCACAAGGCTTCAGAGAACCTGCCCCAGAGCTCCAGCGTTTAACCCGGGGTCAGATCTGCACACCGGCTGGGGATTAACGTCCATCTACGTGCACCACTGTGCACAGCTACAGGCGTTTCATCTGACATCTCGGTGAGCTGCTGAATCCCTCTCAACATTCGACAAGGGTCTCCAACCTGTCTTTCACGCCAACTTTTCTCCCAAACTCCCATCTGCTCCATAACCCTTTGTACTCAGTATCAGTTCCTTATGCACCTGCTGGTGTGACGCACACCAGTAAACCGGTGGTTACCGTGTTTGGAGTCTGTTTCTGTATCTCTGACTGTTGCTCTTGAGCTGCATGTCACTTTAGAGGAAAGCATCTAGGAAATGCCTGAGTACAGCAGATGTAGGGTAGATGTCCTAGAAGCTGTGTAGGGAACCCTGTGGATGGAGATGTTCCTCAGTGAATTAGTAGAAAATACGATCATTAACGAGTTATTTCTTCACTTCTGGTTCTTCCAGGAAGACACAGCAGTAGCAGCAGGTGGCATAGTGGTTACAGCCACGTCAGCTGGGATCAAATCCCGTCCTGCTCAAGTTCCCTCATCAACAGTGAACATCAGAGTCGCACAGCAGCGAGGATAGATGTGGTTGTGCTGAAGCTGCTCAGAAACAGCAGCATTTTGGGGTCTTTCTATATCGGGGCTAAAAGGAATAAGATGCAGTGTGTGTGTGTGTGTGTGTGTGTGTGTGTGTGTGTGTGTGTCGTTGGGATGTGTGGGAACTGCACTGCGCCAGTGAGACTCGGCTGCGCTCCACTGCAGACTGGCAGGGCAGATGCGCACACTCCACTGGAGGCTCTTCCTGGTGTGCAGCCCCTACACCCTCTGCAGCAGCAGGCAGGCAGCAGCGGGAAGTGGGCGTGGCCCTTCAGAGGCGACTCGTCGGCGTTCTCCCGGGGGGGGGGGGGGGCGGGT
>UFQX01000608.1:127931-243028 GCA_900497675.1 Arapaima gigas
GGGGGGGGGGGGGGGGGCGAGTTCCCCTGTTCCCCTCGGTGGGCGGGGCCTCGCCGACGTCACCACACACGTCGTACAGGTTTCTTGAGAAGCGCGTCTTCCTCAACTCCCGGCGCAGGGACTCCCACACGGCGATCGCCGGCCACGCGTGGAACTCGTCCCAGGACCTGCGGGGGGCACACGTTCACACGCGAAGGAGGAGGAGGAGCAGCCTGATGCCGGCGGCGCAGCAAACTGCTCGCTTGCAGATGGTGTCGACGTCCAGCGCACCTCCGCTGTCTGCCAAGCCGTCTCCCAGGGCCAGCAGACACCGCGCGAAGCCTCTGTAGATGGCAGCACAGTTGTTGGTGGCGGCCGAGGACACGGTGCCGGGGGCCAACACTGCGGGGGGAAACAGGATGGCTGCCGAGGTGGAGGTGCACAGGCCCCGATAGCAGCGCAGCGCGACCGAGAGCCGCACGCGTTTCCACAGACGAGGCCCGTGGCGTACGGCTGGGAAACGGGCGGGAAGGTGGTCTCTGAACCCCTTCTGCAGTGAAAAGACCAACTCAGTCAATCTGACCTCCAGCATGTCACTGTGCTTCTGGCTGAAGGCCCTGGAGCATCATGTCTGAAGCTGAGCTCAGGTGGCGCGTTTCTCCACACACACACACACACACACACACACACACACACACACACACACGCCGGTCCACAGCAAAGACCAACAAAGTGATGCTCCAATAGCTGCCAGTTAAACAGACGTGTGTGTGTGTGCCGGAACACACTGCTCTTCAGCATCCTCAGCCTGTGAAGGGTTCATCCAGAGACCAACTTTGACCCTCAAGGAACACAGCAGATGTTCTGGAGATGACAGATGGGATGATTCTTCACATTTGAGGGATATGAAATGAAAAGAAAAAAAGATGTGGCAAAATGGTGGAGGACAGGACCCCTCACACACCTGGAACACAACTATGTGTCAGGGTCTCCACACACACACACACACACACACACACACCCAGAGTCGGACGGACGGAGAAGATCACACCCCGCCAGCGTGCTGGTGCTTCAGGACTGCCAGCTGCCCTCAAGGTGGACTGCGCTCTGAGGGTCACAGTTGTCATGGTTACGTTCAGCCACTGAGGGTAGTAGGGAGGCTCGGGGTCTGGATTAGAGGTCAGCAGTTAGGGACCCCCAGCATGAGCCTGTCACCAAACAGTGGTGCCGGGGGACACACCTCCTCCACCTGAGAAAGTCGGCCTTACCTGCCACAGGTGTCACAGCGGGGACCACGGTGCACAACCCCTCTGTACATCCTCACCTGTGCAGGATTCCACAAACAAATGAGGGTAAAAACAAAAAACGGCGAGTGAGAAATGGCGACCGTCGCCTGACAGCAATGTGGAGTTCAGAAAGTGGTCAGTTCTGCACACGACTGTACTGAAACACACACACACACACGCCGCGCAGTTCCTGTGTAACAGCGCCACAAGCAGGGGCCAGAGGAGCGGCTATCGAGGTAAAACAGTGTAAAAACTGTAAAAACAGTAAAATGCGACGGGCGCGAGAAGCCACGCGACTCCAGGCTGAAGTGTCATGGCGGACAGTGGAAAAAAAAACGAAAAGCGCCGAGAACAACATTGACAGTAAGTGGACCCGGACACTGACGGAGGACAGACAGGCGGTCTGTTATACCCCGCGCGCGCGCGCGCGCGAGAGAGGGAGGGGGGGGGTTCTACTCACTGACGTAACGTGAAATATTTATACAGAAACATGGAGGAGGTGAGTAAAATCCATTAATCGTTACAACTAATTGTAAAAAAAAGTGAAAAACGATAATCGAAGTACATGGAAAAACAAGAAATACAGAGAAAAAAGTTGAAGTTGCGGCACGAGTTTCCGCAGCCGGTTATTGACCAATGAAGTGACCAATGAACGTCCCAGAGAGGCGGTCCAAATGCCGGCTACTGACCAATGGGATTGAAAAATAAGGTTCGGTTAACGAACAAAGAAACGAAAGTACGCGCTCATTTGCATTAATTCGTGGCACCGAGTCCCTCAGAAACAAATGGAAAAATAATGCGAGTGAAATTCGGGCAAAGAAACATGCTGATGTAAAAGAACATATTAAATTGCGTTTAAATGTAGGTATTTATAGGTCGATGCATTACAGTCTTATAATAGTGATTGTTTTCTGTATCGTTTGTTTTACCATTTATATTCTTCACTTTACTTTTTCAGTGTGTTTCAAGGTTTAATAGATGACCTCCAGCTGCGGTCGTATAAAAAACATTTTAGACGTCGAAGCTTTTTTTACACAGGAAAGATTGTGTGGTAAAAAGCGGTCGGAGCACACTGACAGCAAGAAGGGGCCTCGAACCCACACACGGCCCACTGTGGGCCCGAAGCTCCGTGTACCGCAGTCCTGCTCAGGTCCTGCACACAGGAGACACCAAGACCAGCAACATGGAAATTAAACAACTTTATTGATTTTTAACTTGATCCAACCAGTCCTTCTAAGGTAAAAGAAACAAGTGTAAAATATACAACAAAATACAGTGAACATAAAATTCATTTTTAACAATGGAAAAGTAGAAAATTTTCCTAGAACAGAATCTTAAACTAGTCTTATGAATTTGGAAAATATTTTTATACATATCTATGTCATCCTCCTTGAACCCTTTATACATCTCCCCTGCACTCTCAGAAGCTGTGGATATAAAAGTATTTTCCCTCATTTCCATTAAGGTAACCAATAGGAGTTTGAGAGATTTAAAGGTGAAAGGATTCTGTGAAAAAGTGTTTTATTAATGTTGGGAAGGGACAGAAATATGCAGGGTATCTTTAGGAAACCCCCCCCCCCCAGGCTGCCTCATATCACGGTTGTTTACAGCATCACACTCAGCAGCGGTGACATACAGATTATTGCATTTAGCAAATAAAAGGACACTAGATGTTCACGTCAACTCATCTACAACACAGTAGCAAACCCAGGAAATCAAAAAAAGTCTAATGGCTCAAAGCAAACTTTTGTACTTGTTCTGCAGCCAAATGAATAAGTGAATGTTTGTGTAAGACCTATTAAATGCACATTAATGCTGTGAAGCATCTCAGCAGGGGGCCGAGGCTGTGCACAGGAACCCTCTGGCCGCCTCATCCCAGCCTTTCCCACATCACACACGGCAGCCCAGCAGTCAGGGATGCCTCTCAAGACCAAACTCAGCCCAGTTCACAGGTAAAATGTGGTCAGTACACCAGCATTTCTCTGAAGGTCTGAGAGAAACAACAGGGCGAGGAGGAGGAGAGCTCCCAGCACTGCGTCTACATGCTGTGCACATCCGTGTGCCCAGGATCCTTCACACTGCACACTGTCAGTCTGACCACTGAAAATCAATGCTGTCAAGTGTCCAGTGACTGTAGTGGCACCAAGAACGTGATTGAAGATGTTCGGTAAGTGACCTTCACGTAGCTACATGATCACGGCAGGGCACCTCCCCCGAACACAAGACAGACACTAATATTTGAAAGGAAGAAAGTTTCACATGATGTCAATTTCAGACCATTCATCATAGCTTAGCTTTTCCCGATACCACAGACCTCCCTGGGGAGATCACAACAAACCCCACTAATAAGTCTTAATGTCTTCGCTTGGAAAAACATCTGCTGATGCCTCCTGAAAATGGGCAAAATTACAAAGGAGGTGGTCCTATAAAGCCAATAAACGGGAGATTTTTCAAGGCCAGATCATGTTGAAAGTCCTTAGAAACTGGCTTGAATGCTGACTGCAGTGCAGCATTAATATTGATGCTTTTAAAAAGTTAAAGGCCAAACATATTTCAGCTAACAGAACATGTGTGGTTGAACAAAACACTAAACTTGCTGAACCTCACGAGACTGAAACAAGCTAAGTGACCTCAGAAGGACAGTGTCTGACCAGGTCACTTAACAGCTGACCATCACACATGTGATGTGTCTGCCCACATTTCTAATCTACAACAGAGCCAGAAGAAAACTGAATAAAGGACGCAAGGCTGAAAGTCAAGAGGCCTTTGAGAGAACCTCCTGCAGCTCCAAGGTGGAAATGCGGTGCTGGATCTCAGAACCCCTGAAGGGCTGCAAAAAGCACAAACAAACAAGCACAGATGGAGACGCTTCCATAGACAACATAAAACTACCCTGTGTTTTGTGTACTTTTTCCCCCGCAAATGATCCTGGGAAAAAAAAAGGTACAGTCGTCATTAACGGGGGGCAATGTGTAGTGTTCAGTGACACTTTGCCCTGCAGCCCCAGAGTGACGCAGTGACAGTAACAGGAGGCTGGATGTGGGCTGGAGCAGGAGGGAGGTGGTTGTCATCTGAGCATCAGGGATGGACAGAGGGCTAGTGGTTCACCAGGCCCTGCAGCATCATCATGAGCCGCCGCGCTCTCTTGCTGAGGGGACCATGGGGGTCCATCTGCAGAAACTGGAAGAGCTTCTGCCTGAGCTGAGCGAGGACCGAGCTCATGTGGTCCCGCGTCACTGGGTCGCTGTGGTCCAGGTTCATCACCGCATCTTCCAGATAACTGACAGAAGGACAGAGGAATGAGGATCAGTTCACAAAGTGACTTAATATTTCTTTTAATGATCCATTTATTACCGCAGCTGTTCTGAAGTTCACCGTGTGTGTGTGTGTGTGTGTGTGTGTGTGTGTGTGTGGGGGGGGAATACCTGATCTTCAGCTCGCTGCGGGTGGACAGGTTTGTGGAGAGCTGCTGGATGAGTGACAGCAAGACGGGTTGGATGAGGGGACACGGATGCTGACTGAACACCTGCTGGGAGTCGATGGTCTCGCACACGTAAAGCACCAGGTTCAGATCTGCTGCTGACAGGGCCTGCAAGGAGACACTCGCTTTACATCACGTTCTCCCAAGTCCTTCCTGCACGACTGCTGTTTGACGACTGGACCGGGAAATACTGAAAGCGCCAATTACTCAACCCCAGGGGCGAGCGGCAAAGTCGTCGCCACGGCGACAATCCTATCTGATGCAAGCAGTGCAGAAGTCTGTCCTACAGGGACCCAAAGTTACATGAGAAAGCAGACTGAAAAACCTCCAGGATGAAGGTGTGTGACTATCAACAGGTGCTGAGAGAAGTAGGTGTGTGGATGAGCATATTTTCAGTTTCTCTGACTATTACGTGCTGATCCGCAGAGATGCTCGTCTTTTCCTGTTGGGGGGGTTCCCATGGCTGATGAGCGATTCCTTTTTTCCCCATAAAGTACTGCACCCACCATTGGCACTGCCAGCATCCACGCGGGTGTGTTGGTGGTTCCTTCATACTGCGGTACAAAACCCCACTCAAAGGCGGGCAGGTGTGTCACACGAAGGACACTGACACCCCCTCACCTGCTGAAAGGCCTGGTTGATCTGGCCCTGCTGCAGCAGCTGCAGCACACTGGCCTGCTGAGACTGGTAGTCCAGGTGGGCCGTGGGGATGGGTGTGCCTGCCGCTGAGCGCATGGCCTGCATGATGCTGGAGGTGACCACAGCCTGCTGCTCCTTCATGGCCAGGCTCACCTCACCCTTGACAATACGCTGCACCTGGGTCAGGATGGAGTCCTGCAGGCTGGGAGGAAACACGGTTGGGATGTGAAAGTCGCTCCCTGGGTTGCGTCACCTCCACGTGTGTAAACAGATTCTTTATTCCGTTGCCTTATGCAGCCTTGGCATCAAGGTACAAAGTAAGCTGGATGTGAGGCTTACTTTCCGACAGTCATGCTGAGCTGGTGTTGGACCTCTGAGCGCACGCTGGCAGCCACGGTGGTAGCCAACTGGTCTGTGGTATTCTGAAGCGAGTCCACCATCTGCTGGAGCTGCCCGACCAGAGGGTCCCGGGCATCCTGTTCGCGTTGTTTCCGGTTCTTCAGGTGGTTCTCCAGCTGTTGGATGTCTGCGGGAAGAGCACAAAACGGCAATGGCAACACTAGGCAAACAAGGCTTTTAGGCGCTAGGTTGTCCTGAATCTGACGCCTCCTGAGCACAGAGACCCCGCGGTTCTCACACTCGTGGGTGCCTTGCTTGAAGCTGTCGTTGATCTGCTGGAACATGGACTGACAGCCTTTCTCGAACACGGGCAGCACGATGCTCTGGAAGGCCTCCTTGTAGGCTGACTGGATAGGGCCCTGCATGGCCTCAGCTGCAGCTCGGCCAATGGCGTCTGTGGTGTTCTGTAAAAGTGCGAGTCTTTAAAGTGGGCGTCCTCATAAAACACTTCAAATGCATTGAGATGGAGAGAGAAATTGCTTAAAACTGACAGAAAATTAAAATGCTTGACACACGGTCTCACTTGACACCAAAGCAGAAACGCAGACCTTGGACTTGACGATCTTAGTGACATTCTCCTTCAGCGCTCCCTCCACAGTACTCAGCTTGCTGGCAATGGTGCTGCTCAGCTGCCCCGTTACAGGCTCCAGGCTCTTGGAGATGGCTAAGATGGGGAGATCACCAAGTTAACCTGGCTGGAGGTGACTGGTTACCAGGTACCCCCAGAGTTAGCAGGATCAGTATTGCACAAACATCTATATTAGTAAAGTAACAGAACTCAGTGGTTGATGGGCTCAACTTTGTCAGGAGCAGTGCCTGTTGACTGTAGTGCAAATTTGCAGTTTTTGGTTTTTGATGAAAGGCTACAAAAAACCAACACGATCACGAAGGACTGAGAAATGTGGATGTACTCTCAAAGAAGGTTGTGAGAAAATGGTGCATGTCTGTGTGTATAAAAATAAAAGCGAGTATGCCATTCGTCTGCAGCTTAACGGACGTTATTTTCCCAATGACATCAATTGGGGGCTGGGACTACAGCAGACGGGCAAACCAGGGAGCAGAATATGCTGCCCGTCTTGGGGAGACAATTGTGGGCAGCCAGATACTGATGGAAGACCTGAGACGGATCAGAGGACCTTCCGACTGTGATCATTTACAGAGACCCTAAACAGTTCCCACAAGGTTAATACTTCCCCTTAAATATCAGTCTCATGAGCTAGCCTTGCTTTCTGTGCTCTTTTATTACATTTATGTGTTTAGTTAGTTCTTTTCAGCAAACATCAAGCCATAGTGTGCACATTAAAACAGCACGATAGTTTTCACTGGTGCAAATCGGGGGAAAGATTCAAACCTGTGACCTCTGAATCCAGAAGCAGCAGCTCCAATTACTATCTCACCAACTGCAACCATCAACCTAAATTGAATACCTTTCCGTTTGGCCCAACTGATAAATTGAGAGCGCTGCGGAATTCAACGTGGGGGCTGAGTACAGCGGGCTGAGCTACGCAGGCGTACGCAGACTCCCGATGAGCCTTTCTGGATCGGGATTTCACTACCCACCTGCCTTGTGCTCATGTGCATGACAGAGGGCTGTGACAAACAAGGAAGTGACCTCACCCTGGGGGACAATCTTCTTTATCTCGTCGCGGAGCACCTTGTCCAGGCGGTTGGAGACGGTTGTGTTCAGCGTCTGGGCCAATTGCTGGGACAGCTGCTCCTGCAGCTGCTGGTTCCGGAGCTGCCCCTCTGCCAGCAGGTGCTCCATGTTCTGCTCTTTGGGTTGCTCAGGTTAAGGGTCAAACTGGTTGAACTCAAACGAGGATCTCGCCCAACCACGGCTGGACACTCAGCCGTCTCCTTCCTTTCTCACCAAGTGAGGGGAAAATGGACGAGAATAACATGTAGTTTGGACATGTTTTTCCTGAGGTCTCTTGTAGCACAAGATTCTCCCCACTGCACCTGCAACTCCAGCTCATACCTTCACCACCACAGGACATACAGAACACAGTCCAGCTACTTCCACTGCATCAGCTCCCCTGGCGAGGGCAAGGCAACAGCCAGTGTGTCCATCACCAATACAGCAACACAAACGGTCGAGGTACAGGTTTAAGATATTGCTCAGATCCAGCATTTAATTCTGCAGTGGAGTGAATGTGACCTCTGCTGACCAGCAGGCCAACAAAGAGCGCCCGAATGGGACCGCAGGACCACCTTCATTCCTCATGTCCTCTGTTTACACCTGGTGTCTGGAGTCCTGACAGCTAGTGATCAAGAGAAGGAAATCTGCATGTTTTTGAGATGAACAAATCAACAAATCAGCACCGTAGGACATATTTGTGTTTGGTAATTTTAGTTTTATCATTTTCATGTTTTTTTTTAAGTTAAAAATTGTTTTAGTAAAAAGCCCCAGTAAGCATTTTATTGTAGAATAACAGGTCAGGAAATTGAGGGATGTCTATTTTTACCCTTTAAATCCTTGTGACTTGGTGGTACATGTGAAACTTTATAACTCCAGTCACATTTCCGTTCCCAGCCGTGCCCTTCAGTGGAGTAGCTGGCATACAGGAAGCTCATGGCTCTTAGCACAGGGCCTCCAGTGACCTCTGTGGGACACAACACGACTCCCAGTGGACACATGAGCAGGCTTGCCGAATGAGTGATGACGGAACAGCCAGTTTGCAAACCCCCCAGGTTACACAACATGACTGGCACTGCCACAGGGGATTAAGGTCACAGCTGCCACTTAGCACTCTAAGCCACTGCAGTGGCACCACATCAGGCTGAGCAAACCATGACAGACAGCAGAGCACTGCTGCTTCACTCAGCTGAGTTTGGGGAATTAATGCAACAGTTTAAAAAGTGCAACAAGTGACAGGCTTCTCAGCACCTCAAAACACGAATCACAACCAACCTGTCTACACGACCTACTGATCAAAATCAGCCGTGGCTCTGCAGTCACAACCACGCCAGGCAGAAAAAAAACACACAAAAACCCACATCACGTCCCGTTTGAGAGAGAACATCTCCACAGTGGAGTATTTTGGGGGAACCATCCCAACACAGCAGTTCAAGACCCACTTTGGTGAGGCCACTCTCCCAGACAGAAGGATACGGTTGTGCTCCTGCTGCGTGACCACGGCCTGCTCCACCAGGGCCATGAGAGAGCTCTGTACAGCATCCATGTGACCCGTGAGTCGCTGCAGCAGCTCCAGCTGGTTCTGCCGCAGCTCAGACAGCTCCCTCTGCTGGCTGCGGAGCAACTGCACAAGCTCTTCCTGCGTTTCCAGGCTCACCTGCACAGGTGAGAAAGAGGAAAGTCCAGCACACAGAAGTCCAAACTGAATAAGTGGACATTCACCTCCACCTCCTGTGGAAAAAACACGACTCTGCTGCACATGAACACAGAGATGCTCTACCATCATGAATAAAATTATTACTAGAGGGGTGGTAACTGTACCTGAAGATCAGCTTGTCTGGTCTGCAAGGACTCGCTGCATAGAAAGAAAAAATGAAACTGACACTGCAGCTTTTATAAGTCACAGCAGAGGATCAACATAACTGGCATAATACAAAATCCTGACTGCACCCAGACAAAGACCTGCTTCCACCCACCCGTCGTCTTTTTTACTCTTCCTCTTCAGTTTTGGGGATGACCTGGGCGAGACCTTCCAGTCCTTCGTTGGGAGCCTGTGAGAAGAGCGGGCGCCGCAGTTCCCTGAGGACGATGCCAGGCTGATCACCTCGTCCTCGTGGTCGCTGTGCACAACCCGTGGTGAGAGGAAATGCAAAATCACAGCACAAGGTTTAAAGCACTGTTAAAACAATGAGAGATTTTTTTAAACAGATTTTAATATTATGTTATGGTTATCATTACTGTAGTTATTAGTCTGGTTATAACCATTAGTGTGTGTGAGTATTTTATTTTTCTCCTCCTCAGCTGGGTTCTTTTCAAGGTTTCCCAGTTTTTTGCCACCTCAGAGTAAACATCATTTTCCCTTGGGGGGGGGGGGTCTAGACTCTGTGCTGGACTCTTTGGGGGTCAGCAGCAGTCTCACCTCTGCTCAGCGCTGGCATCCTGACTGTCATTCTGCACCAGGCTGTACGAGTGCCTGTGATAGGCGGACGTCTTCACATCATCGCAACTGCTGCAACGCAGGACACACGTCAGATGAGACTCAAGTACGAGGGCGAGATGACACCTGCTGTGTGTGGGAATACTGTGTGTGCCAGGCTGTTGTGGATAGGCGACCAGCAGTGCATCAGCTCACCAATCTGCCAGACTGTTGCGCGTCTCTCGCGTGATGTCTGGAGCGGCAGGCCAGCTCACGCTACTGTCTGCACAGGCAGCTGCGCCGTCCTGCGACAGGGCAGTCTCCAAAAGCGAGGGGGTGGAGTTAAGCCTCTCCCCATCTGTCACAGCTCCACCCGCAGTCCCGCCCAGTTCCTGGGAGGAGCGGCCATGGTCTGACCCACCGCGGTTTCGCGGGGACAGCAAGTGCAGTGCTGAGGCTGCTGAGGCCATGCTGTCAGAATGGAGGGAGGGGCTCAGAGGCTCCGCCCCAGTCGAAACCACACTCAGCCCACGCTGCAGTGTCTCCGAGGCGATCTCTGGGATGTCTTGGGACATGGCCGTGGATGCAGAGGAAATGACATCCGGGGAACGCTCACGTGTAGGGGACGCCTGAGGGGGATGCAATGGCTCCATGGTCTCCAGGTCCAGGGACATGGGTGGGTTCTGACACCCCAGGGTAGCCGTCACCTGCGGGCCCAAGATTGCATGTGAGAACTACATAGCTTCCCCCCAACTGCATAAGATCCTCCCCCATTCAAGGTACCTGTGGTGTGTTACCTGGGTGCTGTTGGGGCCCACCTGGTCCCCCAGACCTGGGATGAGGATGGCACTGGAACACGGGCTGCTGCTGGCTGAGCCAGACCTCGAGCCAGATGGAGACTCTGAAGTGGAGCCAGGGATCGAACTCAAGCCCAGGGTGCTGTTCTCAAGTGACACCTTGTGGCTTTGTGTTAGGTCGTCGTTGGCCCTGAAGAGGAGAAGCAGGGAAATATTTTGTTAGAAACCAAACTGCAGCCACTGAGTCTTCCATCTTGAGCCTAACTGCAGTGTAAATGAACGTGGCTGCATCTCCCCAGGGCCAGTCTACAGATTACAACCGAGCCGTTACACCAGATTAAAGGGTCAGACCTTTAGCTCATTTGAGCTCTGCCCAAGCCATTCTCTTTGAGAACATCACCCACCTGCCACCAGCAGAGGTGTTGCTCATGGCCGTCACCACGGTGAGGCTGCTGCCGGGGGAGGTGGGTATCTGAAGGTGAGGTAGAAGAACAGGTCACACAGGGACAGAGTCCGTAACAGGTAACTGCCTACCTGTAGAAAAGCAGACAAATTTACTAATAGTGTGACAGTGGGGGGGGGGGGGCAGTCATACTGAAGCAGTTGGGGTCATGAAGGCATCTGGTGTCATTAGAGTGGGCTTCACAGTGTCAGCAGAGGGCAAGAAGTCAGCTGGCGTGGGCATAGGTGGGAGCCCATGGAGCTCACTCTGAGAGCCACGTCCCGATTCCCGGTCCACACTGGAGCCCTCCATGCCGTAGCCTGTGGGGATGGGGGGAGTGGACCAATGAGTTCTGCAAAAACAAATGCACACATGCAGACAGAGACAAGAGCCACCCAAAGAAGGATGCAGGTCTCTGCTGCTCCATTAAAATACAGAAAAGAGGCATAGCAATCAAACCAAAATGGTCCTGGGAGCCAGAGGCAGGCAGGAAGAGAGAGCCACTGGGATTGACAAGAGGCTGGAACCAGATCTGCACGTCTTGGAGGCACCTGCATGGGACAGAGTGACAGGGTGCTTCAGATCTCAGTGCCGAGAGTGATAGAACCATCCCTCTTACTGCACACCCATGCACAGTTAGCCTCCCCACCCCTGACCCCCACTCACTTGGTGTGAACACAGTACAGTTTGACCTGGATGCCCTCTTTGGACTCCACTGGGCCACCCTGGCCTCCTTCTGTAAGGAACAGGAAATATCGCTTTCAAACATCACGATTCAGAGTGTACAGCACCCCTGGGCTGACAGAATGGTGCAGTGCAAGAGGAACCTCACCAGCAGTCATGCTCTCGCTCTCCTCGTCTGGAGGAAGCACTTCGGTATGGCGCAGTCGGCTGCGGCTCACATCCTGCAGACCAAAGCTGAGCACAGGGTGTGTGAGCAGGAACTCCGAGATGGCGGTGAAACCAGCGTGGCCCTTTTCCTGGCTCTGCTGCAGCTCCATTACGTACAGCACCTGGCAGGAACCAGGGTCAGAGCTCACCCACAGCAAAGCCATGCCCACGCCTGGTCCAGGACCAGTCAGAGCACAGTCCCATTGCAGAAGATGTAGATCCCTGACAGAGCCCGCCCTCAGGAGCCTGTCCTGTCCCCCACCTTCCTCTGCACATCACTCAGGATCAGGTACTCTGCTGACAGGTCCAGAACGGCCTTCAGGCTTGGAAGCACTGTTGAGTTGAGTGGGTCCGGAGAGAACCTAGTCAGGGGAGAGGAGTTCACCACAGACTGTCCCAGACTGGCAACTTCAGTTGAACCTTCAGTCACTAACACACAATCATTTGGGGTGGGGGACAAAACCACATCCCCCTTCAGCACCCACCTGATGGTCTGCAAGCAAGTCCATGACACTGTGCACCACATCTTCAGTTCCTGGTTCTGATCGGCTCCAGAGATCAGGAAACGCCAGAAGGGTACGCTGCGCACACAGGTGGGATTATTAGAACACACAGCACTTGGGGACAGCAGCTCACCGCAGGTATCTCCTTCATGTGGCATCCCCAGGGTACTCACTCAGGGTCCTGCTTCTTGTGGTTGTCACAGAAAAGTAAACAGGAGAGCGGTCGCCCGTCATGTGGCCTCCAGTCATGCAGGCACCTAAAGGGGGTGAGGACACACAAACACCCAGTGCTTCCCCTTCCCAGAGCAGTACTAGCACGTTTGGCTCCACCCACCTTGCTGTTTAACTTGTACACTGTTAAACCGGCTCTGCTCTGCCTACCTGGGTTGGTCCTGCCCCTCAATATAGATCTGCCAGAACTTGAGGTACCCGTCATGACTGGCTGTGGCGAGGACTGTGCCGTCCGGAGAGAGTGCTCCTTCACTGATGCGCTGGGCCAGGCACACACAGAGACACACACGGATACATCAGACGTGTCCACTCACAGATGCACACAAAGCCCCCAGTGGTACAGAACCCCCACGTTGTGACTGAGCCCTGAGGCAGATGAACCCAAACTGCCATGCATCCCAGTGCGGCCTACCCCACTGTGTCCCCTGACGGTGATGAAGCCCTCGGTCACATCGCTGGCAGCCACCGGCCAGGAGCGGTGGTTTGACCTGATGATGTCCAAATCCCAAACCTCAGCCTGAAAGGTGGAGCCATGATGTGATTAAACAGAACGTTAAAACAACACCGATGGCAGTGATTGTAATCATCAGGTCCCCAGTGCCATACCCGGTCCTCATGCAGCAGTGCCAGCGTGTGGCACGTGTCCTCGGGGCTCTCGTCATTGTCTTCCGGAATGAAGGGGCACCAGACAATCCTTCGGCAGGCGCTGGGCGGCGTGTCATTTGGCCGGTTGACATGTACCAAGATCTCCTCTCTGAGGAGTGGCTTAAGGAAAGGCCACGTGCTCACCCAGGACCACATAAGACGGAGGCACCAATCACATAAGCATTCATCACCGTCACTTATTGTGTTCCCGAAACAAACAAAATTAACATTTTTCTCATAACAAAGCTAAGCTACTTACCCTGAAGTAGCTCTTCATACAGCAGGCTAATTTTTACCAGAGGAATTCCAGGTTAACATCGTGGTAAACGACACTACAGCAGGAAGGTAGCAAGATTCCAACCAGCAGCCTTTGAGTCTCCTATGGCTTTAACCACTGCACCAGCTACTGCCTCTTCAGTAACATCTACCTTTACTGTTTCCATAGGCTACAATGTCCTGCTTTCTTAGAACAGGGACCCACATAACAAGTTAACCTGTTTGAAAAGTACTAGTTCAGTGACAGCACTAAATAGAGTGGTACTTTTGACCCCCGAGGATTTAACCATCGCACAGGTGACCTTTGATCCCCGCTGAGACAGGATACTGGATCTTTCCCGCATGGCAGCTGAGCTGCCAGATGAAGAGGTTTCCCGCCTCATCCAGGCAGGCCAGCAGCGATGAGTCCAGGTGGGCGAAGGCCAGGTCTGTGATGGCACCAGTGAAGCCCTTGAGCAGAGTTCGTTCTGACGTGCTCTGGCACAGCACACGGATCATGTAGCTGCCAGCTCCTGGATATGGATGAAAGAGGTAAATTTGGGTAAACAAAGGTCCATTTACACTAAATGCGACTACAGTCCTACAACTGCACCAGTGTGGAAAGGGGCAGGGTCACATCTAATCATAGGTCAAATAGAACACACTCTGTGTGTGAGAATCGAACCAAATGACTCCCCAACTTAGACACAAAAGGACCCATAACCATCACCTCAAATCAAAGCCAATCATGATGAGTCACCCGACTCCTTCAAACCTAAATAAAGTAAGAGATTTGGGTTCCATTTCATTTATTCCCAACAAAACTCATACAGCTGTAAAGCCTTCCACAGTGTGGCAACATCCCTTCAATGAGTATTTCCCAGGGTTTAACACCCAACTCTATGCACCCAGCAGACAGTCTGTTGGATCTCCCTCAGCAGTGACACCATTAGAGTTGTACAGGAGCTTGAGATGCAGACGTGCAGGACGTGTTGCTCACCTCTGATGGCATAGGCCAGGTAGGAGTTGGAAACTGCTATCAGGTTGCCATAATAGTACTTGTGCTCCCAGTCGTACTTGGCCACGGGCTTGATGGTGACCTGAAAGACAGAACAGAGAACAACGCTCACAGGTGAAGGACAGGCAGGCCGTTGGGAACAAGAAGTCTCCGGAGAAGTAGATGGGGTCGGAACAGCATAATGCACACACTCCTGCTGTATGACACCCGACTGTACATCAACCTGCATCACTCCTTATTTATGATGGGGGGCAGCAGGGTGTGCAGTGGTTAGAGCTGCTCCCACCTCCTGCTGTAGGACACTTGATCAAGGTAATTTTCATGACATTGATACAGTAAAAGTTACCTTGCTGCATAAATAGATAAATTAGTGCACGTCATTTAAAACTGTTAGTTGCTTGCAAGTGTTGTTAGTATCAGATATTCATACAAAATATAAATTTGTCCTGATACAAAATCCCACCCCCGGCAGATGACAATGCATATTAATGTAAAAGTTGCTTAAAGTATGCTTTAATATTTCTGCTTTGAGTCTTTTGTTACTATGAAGTGATTTGATGAAAACCACAGTAAGCACATTCTTACAGCACCATGTTTTAGTTGGTGTTCTACCACTGCGTTCACCCACTACACAGCAGCTTAAATATATTTTGCACAGTAAAAAATTGTTTAGTGTTTAAAAATAATGATGGTGTTACGTTAGCTAACTCCAGTGTCTGTTTCATCACTACTTTGAGGTTTTATAACTGTATTAGTGCAGGTTTAGTCTTGTGCTATTTCCTTCAGAATTAAACTTTTGTCCACTTAAAAATGTCTTTGTTGTACAGCTGGTTTCCCACGCTCCCAAGACCTCTGTCCCATCAGCCTTGCTGTATCGAGTCCCAATATTTGTTTTGAATGTCTAACAACCACTGACAACATGGACCAGCCACGCCATCGCAAGGCATTGTGTGTCTTGTACTTATGCTATACTACTTCTGCTTGAACGTTAGCACGGTATCCTTAGGCTGGCTGAGCAACCTTCCGTGAGGCAAACCTTTGTAACACAAACATCACTGTTATTTTCAAGAGTAAAAGGTATTCAGTGACCCTAACCCATCAAAATGAAAATCATTTGTTTAAAAAAAAAAAAAAAAAAAACACCAATAAGCACAGAATAGATGCACTTGTACAATGCCAATCTAATATGTCTCCATATGTGCTAGGTGCTCACCTTGTTGCTGCCACGGGCCTTGCTGCTGATACTGGACTCCTGGCTGGCAACAATCTCTATGTGACTTGAGGAGATGGCAACACACATGGAGCTGTCGTCTCCAGAGAGGTGGCTGGACAACACCGTGTAAAAGCACACATCCTTTATACCACACAAAGCTTTAATCCAAATTCATTCTTCAGCACATTTCATACATTTGACACCGCATTTTACCACCAAAATATTTCACACCCAAGTCTGAGTCACTTTATAGAACCTTGAAATTGACTATAGCAGTGAAACACTTGTGACCCCACACACACACTCACTCACTCACTCACTCACTCACATAATCTGCCTTTCCTGGCTGTTCGTGTCAGTGGAAGGCACTCTGTCCCCAGTGCCGATGAGTCCCGGCCCAAACAGCCCATTGAGCTCCCCGTTGAAGGAGCTCTTCTTCTGGCTATCAGTGGAGGACACATCTGGAAGGAAGACAAAGAAGCCAAGTTGGTGCGTGTAGAACAACTGAAGACCAAAATAACAACCACAACAAAGTTGCGATCACAGAACACACCGGAGGACAGCGTGTTTAACACCCCTGTTTGTGTTTTCTGCACCTACTCGCTAAACTGCCAGTCTGAGCCGTCCTTTCTGAGTTCATTGCATTAACTACATTAATGAGCATTAAAATTGGGAAATGGGTTCACAGAGCACAGCTTCCAGAGACAGGAATTTGTGAAATTAGGTGTTTTCTCAACCTTGTCTCTATATCCTGTGAGACTTCTCTCTCTCTCTCTCTCACACACACACACACACACACACACACACACACACAGAGGTGAAGAACACGGGCAGTTTGTTGGCTCTCTCTGTATTTCTTCGTGTTTTACTGTATGACTGACTGTGTAACTGAGTCGATGGTTCATCTCTTGTTATGAATGTTTTGCGTGTGCGTGCATCTTGACACACACTCTATCCACCCCCTACTTTCACTCTGTCAACCCTTTCTACTTTTTACCACATAGAGACCCGAGGATGGAGAAAACCGCCGAGCTCAATCTTTGACCTCTTCAGCCCCCACTCCATCCTCCTTCTCTTGCCCCAGTGACCCCCCGCGGTTCGGCGTCCCCGGTTCCGCCGCCTCGCGGCCTGCGACTTCTCACCGGCGCCGCTGGCACGCCGCTCCAGCTTCAGCATGTCGCGGAGCTGCTGCGTCGCATCTTCTATGTCCATGTTGGGGTTGGAGGCCATGAGGGGGAAACCGAGTGGACGGAGGCCGCAGATGAAAGTTCTTTCTCAAGTATGTCAACTATTTTCACTTCTACTTTTGGACTGCTACATGAAGATACGTCCAGCTGAACGCACTTCCGCCTGGTGCTCACTCTAAATCGTCCGCCTCCTCTTCGAAACGTCGAATCTCACGTTTGCTTCCGGTATATGAACGTCATTTCCGCTTAGTGTTCGTACTAAATCTTTCCCGCAACGCGGGGGTTCACTCCGCACGCGGAAATACACCTGAACAGTGCAAACGACACCGATTAAATATCGTAATAAATATTCCAAAGAGTTAACGCTGGATGAAATATGCTTATTTGAAAAAAATATGTCCTTTTCCCCACATTTGTTTCCGAATGCTCAATTTTTCTACAGCTGAAATTGAAGCATTTAAACTGACGAGTGTAATAAAATGGGGCAATTCAGGAAGAATGAATTCTTCACAGTAAAACGGCGTGTATCGTTTCAGAGCACTCTTGTAAATGTATTCCATCAACCAAGTATTAAATGTACCATTTAGGAACAAAAAATATGTAAAAAGATAACAAAGCACATACTTTTTTATATGCTTGTTATAACCATATAAATATTTCAGAAAGAAATTTAAGGGAGTAATTTGTTTACATGTCAGGGACATCAAAAGTATACAAGGGTTGATAAAAAAAAATGTACTCCCTGCTCAGAATTTAAAAAATGTTTTGATCACCCCTCATACATACAGTCAACACACACAATAGCAACAATCCTGGTGTTATTCCGTGTACTGTACTTCAGATTTAACATGGTCTCACCATCATACCTCTTTTCACGGCACATCACTGCGTGACAACCAGAAATTGCTTTCTACTATTTATATATGAGATTTCAGTCTTTTATTTGGTTGTGGTGCTAAAACTCAAGTGGTCAAAAAATACACCACAGTTCAGACTGGAACATCCACCAAAGGGAAAACAAATATTCTAGCACAACTTGTATATCTGAATGAAGTTTAATCTGCAGCTTCCCTGAAAACATTTCTAAAAACACTTGCAGATTTGTGTGGCTACAAGGTCATCTTACCAATAGAGACAGAACCACCTACTTGTCTCCATGGTGACAGTGACTCTGGTCCCCCACAGCCAATAATTCACTGTCACCCTTCTGGAATGCAAGGGTTTGATTCCTTCCTCACCTGACAGCAAACTGTCTGTGTGTGTGTGTGTGTGTGTGTGTGTGTGTCATGTTCACATATTTCATGGTATCTGGTTTTAATGAAAGGATAACAGACAGACAGAAACTGAAGAGTGGAAATGCAGTGCAGCAACCAGAAAAACAGATGAGGAAAAATAATTCCATGTTTAAGAAAAANCATGTTCACATATTTCATGGTATCTGGTTTTAATGAAAGGATAACAGACAGATAGAAACTGAAGAGTGGAAATGCAGTGCAGCAACCAGAAAAACAGATGAGGAAAAATAATTCCATGTTTAAGAAAAAGTCAAAGTTTTATTATATATCGTGGCCTCAGAAGTCATTCTGCGACAGGGGGGGTTAGCCAACATGAGGGTGTGAGAAAGCCATGGGGGCCTACTTATGGTTTGGATCTTTGGATCATTAGAGCAACCAGTGAGCACAAGAAATTAGAGGAATATCACTTGTTTATGGAGAACAAAAGAAAGGAGTGAGAGGAACATCACACTGCACTGGCAGAGAACTGCAGCCAAGACAGGATGTGGAAAAACAGGGAAACAAAAAACAAAACTGTCAGTTTTCATTTCGTTTTTTGTTTCCACTGAAATCTCCCAAACGCAGGTGACCAAACATCTCAGTGAGATGCAAAACAGCGGCAGGAGCATGGTTCGTTACCACGGGCAATGGTGCCCCTTGGCCACACTGGGCTCGTGTGTCGATCCTGGTGGGCAGCTTTTGCAGTTTCCTGCTGTTTGTGAGCTGTTGAGTTGTTACGCTTTCCACTGTTGGGCAACATTGGATGGAGGCAGCAGCAATGGCAGCCAGGCATCAGGGACAGGAGGGGGCAGGGTGGGGTAAGGAGAGGCGTAGATAGATGCATGGGTGACCCCAGACCACTGCCCCCGCCGCCCAGCCAGTGTCCCACCTCCCGCCTTTAGCCAAAATTGTGCAGCGCCAGTCGGAAAATGTCATTAGTGCACACCCAGGCATCATTGATGTTCTTCAGAAGGAAGATCTGGTGGAAGCCCATGACGGGGTCCTCATCAGCCTGTCACCCACACAGTGCAGGAAGAGTGAGACCCCCTTCGGACAGACTCTGAAACACCCCAACACTAGAGGGCAGCACTGAGGTAGTGTTTGCAGGTTCAACTCAAGAGGCAAACTGTAGTTATATTACTGAACAAATCCCACATAACTAAACACACAGCTGTATGGATGTGTGAAAAGAGGGGGGGCAGTGGCTGCTCTCACCTTCAGCTGTCCCACCACCATGCTGAGGATGCAGCTATCAGGCGTGGGCTGGTGGTCCTGTGCCGTTATGCTGTGAGCGATTTTTGTGAAAGGAAGGCTCTGCAGAGACATAGACAGAACGCAGGATAAAAGTGACTCCCCACACATCAGGCCACTCCCACTGTGTCACTAGCACACGCCCACCACTGACCAAACCTACAATATCAGCATAACGTTCCCATGTCCGGTACTTACAGAGAGTTTCTCCACAATTGCTGCTTTTCCCTGGAATTGCTGTCCCTCCCACGTAAGGCATGATGCGTCGATCTGGAAAAGAGGAGCACTCGTCTAGCTTAGCGCCTGCAAACATACTTTTACACGGGAAACAAACCAGATGTGTGGAACAGCTGGAAACAGAATCGTGTTCTCCTCTGCTGCTGGACTTGCTGCTCCACCCATGTTCCTGCTCTTAGTTCTGAGGAGACAATGGCCTTGGGAGGCTACGGCACACCCCCCAGAGGATGGGCAGAACTGGGGCCTTTTTTTGTTGGGACAGTGGGAGGAGCCACAGAGACAGTGGCATGTAAATTACCATATTAATATTAATGTAATTAACACCTACAGTTTACTGAGGCAAACAGGTTCACCTGCTTGTCTAATATGTATCTAATATGCCAGGAGAGTTATTTCAGCCCAGAGTCACATATGTATGTGGTAAAGGAATGGTGTGTGAGAGAGAGAGAGAGACCAGCACTCACATATATTGCTCCCAGCTGGGACCTGTCGGTGTCAAATAGTTGATAGTAGTGCTGCACAAAACTGGACCCGATCTGCTCCCAAATCGGCTTGTCACCCATCCTGATTCAGCTGCAGCAGCCACTGGGGGGACATGAGTGGGACAAGTGTCAGAGATGGACTGAGGAATAAACAGAAGTTTGTCCAGTTTGAAAAGTCTCACAATATCAGATTAAAACGAATTCAAACTAAGGAATTAAAGCACTATGGGAACCATGCAGTTCACTGTTACTCCCAGTGCACTGCCACTGAGACCCCTGTGGCAGCCCTTCAACCTCTGGGCCAGACTCTCCTGTGGGGAGCTCACACCCCTCCCAGGCCACAAGACACACCTGCACTCATTGGTGAAGTACTGTAGCTGCTGCAAGATGGACATTGGGTCGAGATGGAGAGACCAGCTGACCTTCTATACACACTCACTCACACACACACACACACACACACACACACACACACACACCTCAGATACTTAGAATAGCTAATAAAATATCATTTCTTTCAATTAATGGTGAGCACAGTGGTCAAACTCACCAAACACTGCCAATAGCAAAGTCACTAACTTAATAAAACCACAAACACTGTTCTACACACTAAAACGTAAGTCACCGTATTCGTCTTTTAACAGCACGTTGCCTAAACTACATGGTTTAAAATCACTCAAATTGTGTCAAACAGCTAAGATAATTTAACTACCTACTTGGTTCAAACAAACACCAGGGTTCCGAGTAGTCAACGGGATTGAACGCATTCAGTGGGGTCCTACTGGCACCTGAGCTGTGGACAGCAGCCCCTCAAAGGGACAGTGTGATGCATCCAGCCAGGCCACGGTGGAGCCACATGGCACTGAAACAGCCCCTGCAGACGGTCAACCTGCAGTCAAGAGCAGAGGAGTCCAGACCATGGGCAGCCAATGGCACCATAATGGTCAGCAGTCACCGTGACACCAGCATCTGGGAAGTGACGGAGACACAGCTGAAAGGTCCAGCTGTCATTATCGATGGTTCCACAAACCACCACAACCAGTACATGTGCTGTGGGACTTGAATCTGACACCAACCAGCCATTTTGCTAAATATGTTTGCAAAAATTAATGTTGAATTCCAGACCATGAGACGATGAAGCACCGGGGGCACGTGAGCACAGGACACACATCGCTCTGCTGATCGCCGGGGCTCCATTGTGTGTGAGCGTAATGTCTGCCTTACAAAAGCTGCTGTGATCCTGTGGCACCGCTGACACGGGTGCGAGACAGACCTGCAGCGTCAGTCAGTTCACCAGCGGCTCACTGCACTTGAGCAACCTGCCCCACCCCCACCATACCAGCCCATCGACAGCTAACACACACACACACACACACACACCAACTGCCTGGCCAAATCACTGCAGCTGTACCTTCAAGTACAGTACTTCACCTCATTTACTCCAGGAGCACACCCACCTGAACACCTGATTCACCTTTATTCCTATCTACTTACACTGATTTATCTCCTGGGTAATTTTGACTGCATTAAGGGTACTACAGAAGGAGTGGCGGGATGTAAACTTATACCCTGCAAGTCCATGGCAGCAGTTCTACCATGGTGACATCTGCTGGCCCTGTCTGACCACTCATAGAGGGTTGGGTTCCAGGTGTTTGCATGTAACCAGTGAACAAGTCACAAACGAGTCAGTGTGTTAGAAATACTGTAATAAACAGTGTGAACCCACAGCCAGGATCCAATACAAAGCCAGGTAAACCACCCTGCTATATAAAGGGGTAAACCACGGTAAAGTGGCTATATAAATAGACACAATGTAAACACCCCCCCCCCCGGTGGAGACGAGGCGACTGGTCTGGGTTTTTACACCACACTTAACTACAGTAAAAAAACAGAGTGACCGCACTACACTATACGTTCTTTGTGATTCAGGTAAACACGGTATAAAAGGTGGGAGTCAGTAACTACGACAGCTGACCACCTACTCAGGTGACCCAACCGACTGGGATCTTAACGTGAAACTAGTTCGAGCGAGGACAGCCCTCCCTCTAGGCTGACAGATTCACTAGTAATGGTTAGTTACGGCTAGTTGTTGGACTGGCCCAGCGAGAGGCGCCCCCACAGACGGACACACACACAGGCCGAGCTACTGGAAGGAGGGACCGGGGTGGGCCGAGCAGCAACGGCCTGGGGCTCCGCGGAGTCCCCGTCCACCGCACAGGATTGTCTAGCGCACCGCTCCCGACCCACGGCCTGTCATAAAACAAGCTGCAAGAACGGGGCTCCACGGCTCGGTACTCAGAGTCCACACGGTGCCGCTGAGAGTTACGGGAAGCGCCCCGAACCACGGAAAACACCCGCACTATCCACAACTCACCGAGCGCCCGCAGCAGTGCCCAGTCCTCCCAGCTATGGCGATCCCCGAGCGCGAACACCGTCGCTCCGCCTCCGGCTCCCTTGGAGCATGCGCATAAATGCAAATATGGCAGGTCTGCTTTTTGGGAAATGAAGTTCTTTTGAACAAGTGTCCCGGGAAGCAGACTGTATTCCCCGGTACCTCCTGTTACAGTTATGCTGCGCTGATGGACTACAAAGCCCAGAATTCTTACTGGCCTGTGCTCAAATAACCAGCGTTTTAACGGCTTTCCTCAAACTGAACTGTGAGTGTGAAAAGCTTTTATTCTCCATAGTTAAAAAGGAAACAGTTAAAACATGGAAATAATAAGACATACGTTTCAATTTATATATGCAATGGCGTAGCAGTGGAGCCAATGTTCAGTTTTGTATTCCAAAAAGTAATAATTCTCTTGGGGGCAGGGGATGAAATTGAACAGTTTTAGCCTTAATCAAATGTAGAAATTGTAAATCTCTAAGGAGCTATGGCGAGGTCTCTGTAAATGCACGTTTATTTGTTAAAAGAAAGAACAAATCACACTTGTACCAAGGTGCCACAAGAGTACGTATTGCAGAAGAGCCGAAACTGTGCAGAAACTTCAGAGCAGAGAGGCTGTCCAGCGCGCTGCTGGCTCCACACCTCGGTGCAGTCAGGAACAGGGACCCCTGCTCCTCTGCACCATCTAATCTCCAGGGTGGTATCCCAAAATGGTGATGGCCACACAATTCCCCATGAAGACTCTTAGGTTCTAACCCAGTCCACTTTGACCTTCGGTGTCATGCATAGGCAGGGCAGGAATCAGATTTCAGCCACCAGAGTTGTCAAGCACTGCTCCCTTTTGTGGCCTCTTATGGCTGCAGTACTTTTACATTTTGTGCTGCTTGAACTGCAGTTTCAAAGCCACAGTCCGTGACAACAGCTCACTGCACCAATAGAGTGTGGTGTCCAACAGGATGCTGAGTGATCAGCCCTCCAGTGCCAGACTGAGCCGTGCCACTGTAGTCAGAGCTCTCCAACTGATGTGCTGCACCATTATCTATAGACACATTTGTACAGCCTCACAGCTCACTGATGGAGCACAATAGCAGCCATACAACACACCAGCCTGCAGGTCCTCCACACTCACTTGCTGCTGGGCCTTGACATAATGGGACAGAGAAACTGGCAAGACAGCAACACTGATGACCCAGCTGGTCAGTCAGAGATGGCTTGCAGCAGATGCCAGTACACAGGGGGTGCTCTACTCCCTTGTCCTATTGCCCACTCCTAAAGGTATTTTGCTTGGGTCTGGTAGCTCCTCTCTCAATTATTTGCCAGCACTGGAAACTTCAGCCACTTTTTTTCTATAAGCCATGGATTTTGCTCTTTAGGCTTTAGCCCATGCAGCAATCTTTATACAAGTTGCTACAATCTGCTTCTTGCTTCATCCTACTTCTCACACAAGTGTAAAATGCCACCGTGACTGGCCTGTCAGTAGTGTTACAGAATGAAAAGTCAAGACAGGACTCAATGAACACAGGCTTCTTTACACCTCAGAATGCACACCAACTGAAGCTCTTACCAAAATGTATACAACTCAGCAACAAGACAATTCCACCTCTTCAGTTACAACAAAGGACTTGGTACAATCTCTCAAGCAGCAATGAACCATAGGAGACCCACTGCAGCTGCAGCTACAGTACTTTTCTCCTAAATACAATACTTTATTCATTAATACATTCGAGTCTCTTGTAAGCATTTTATGTACTGAAATATTTAGTGTACAAGTAGACAGACTTGTCATATTTACTTATTCAGCTTTTAATCATCTGTCCCCATTACATATTACATTAAACTGAGTCATCAGGTGCTTCTAAAGACTGTGCCCCATGCTAACTGAATGCAGAAAGTATGGATGACTGACTTATCAGCAATAACTGATTCATTAAGGTAAATGACTGTGAAAGTGTGATACAGTTCATCTCTGTAACTGGTGTCACCAAAAAAGCTATAACGGCATCATGCTGGGGCTGTTGTCCCAATTCCACCCACAGCACTTGGCCGTCTCACGGGGACCAAGGGACTCCTCCTGACCCAGAGAACAAGTCAGCACAACAGACACATGAACCTGAACAAATACCTCAATTTACCAGTGTACTAGGAATTTACTTTGGGAGGTGACCTCAATCTTGTGGAATTGAACTGTGGTAAGTCAAATGCATGTATCTCAGGGTGTGACTGTACACCACCACTTCAACATTTTAATCAAAACACACACATAGACAGTATAAAGCATTTATTTACACGAGATAAAAAAAGATCAGTTTTCTTGAACATTCATTTTTTGCATATTGGTTTTTCTTTTTGAAAATGATTTCTTATCTGAAATATATCTTTATCAATAAAATAGATTACAAAATTATTCTTTTTTTCCAGTAACATCACCAGATCTTTTTCTAAATAGCCTTGTTTGTCCTGTGAGTTTAGTGTTCCCCTCTGTAGTCTGGCACTGTGGTCACAACAGCTGACGTTCTACTTTGCTCACTACACGCTACTGACCTCTATTCCCACTTGCTGAACTCCTCGTAGAAAATGACTCACCTGTGGCTCTTAGTGTCCTAGGCAGCCTGTAAACCTTCCAAAACACACACACACACACACACACACACACACAGAGTGGCACAATATGTGCAGGTGAGTTTTACAACACAGTCCTCACTAAACAGAACATTTTCCCATCAAGTTTTTTTTTCCTTTTAATTGCTGCCCAATTCAACGGACAAACTTCCCCCCTGCATGGTCACTGCCCCACTTCTGTTGGTGCCGAGGGTTTAAACGTTTTCTTTTTCCATCAGGCAACACGTCTGATACTTGGAGTGGGGGGGGAAACAAAGCACAGCATTGTTTCAGAGGAAAGCGCAGAAAAAGGGGAAAATGTTTGCAAGCCGTTTGTGCCATCAGTATCCAGTGACCAGCTACATGACACATGGCTGTAAAACACTTTAGAAAAGGACAGACAGGTGACCAGATACAGGTGGCACTCAGAACACAGGTGAGTTCAACCTCTCCAGCGTCTTTTGGTCCACATGGCCCTGTGGCAGCGCGTGTGAGAGGCTGGAGAAAAGAGGAGCTTCGGGCCGAAACGGGTCCTGCAGATCAAAGCAGTTCAGCTGCAGACTCACCTGGGGGGCAGTGGGCGTTTGTGTGCGTGTGCAGGCTGCCCCGACCCCAGGTGTCAGACCCTCCTGCGCACCCCCTGCACACCCAGCATGCGGTCCCGCTCGCGCACCTCTTCGCGCAGCTCGGCCTCGGTGACGCGCAGCTGCCGGATCGTGCTCTTCATCTCCTTCATCTTTACCTCCATGAGGGCGATGATGTCGCGCTGCTCGTTCAGCTTCTTGAGCAGCTCGGCCGGGGTGGTCCCCGCGCGCAGCGAGTACGGGTGGTCCAGGGCGCTGGCGGAGCGCGGGGAGGCCGGACGCGAGGGCATGAGCTCAGTGACGGCGGGGGAGATGCTCTCCAGGGCCGAGAGGCAGGGGCCGTCGCCCTGTAGCGTCAGGTCCACGGAGTTGGGCTCCGGCTTCATCAGACCGGCGACGAGGGGTAGCGCGGCGGACACCTTCCGGTTGCGGCCACGGCGGCTCTTGCGCTCGTTGACTCCGCGCAGCGGGAAGAGCGTGGGCACGCGGATGCTGTAGGTCTTACGGCCGCCGGGGAAGTGCGAGCTGCACACGCGGTGCCCCGTCGTGGGCTGGAAGGTGCTGAAGCAGCCGCTCACGCCGGCCCGGGAGATGTTCTTCAGCCAGATCTCCCGCTGCGCCGTGTCTTTCGGGAACGTGTAGAAGCGCAGCTCTCGGTCGCGGTGCGAGTTGTTGTAACAGCCAGGGACGCAGCACGTGAATCCAGGCATCGTGACGGGGAAGCGCAGCCCGAAGGCGCCCGTCGCCGCGCTGGCGCTCAACTTTCCTCCTCTCTCAGTGTTGATGGGCTCCTCGGCGCTGCTGCAAGCCCAGCAGCCCCGGCACCGGAACTACAATTCCCAAGAAGCCCCCCACTTCCTGTTTTCTTTTCTCAATGCCAGTTCCTTCGATGAAAATCCCATTTTGTTATTTAAAAAGTTTTTCTTTCTCCTGTGTAAACTAGGCCTGATTATATTTTCATGGTAAATTTTGAATGCACATTATTTTTAACTGCACACAAATGATAGAACACAAAAAGGCTAACCGTACTTAACTGCACTAAGTTGCGCACATCAACGTTTAAAATTAAATTTTAAAATAAACGAAATCCAACACATTTCAACAGAAGCATTTGCTAGTGTTTTAAGGCACCATTTATGCGAAAATTCACCACGGACTGCACTGGCACGCGTAAAAATTAAGCCCTCTTTAGGACTACAGCTCCCAGAGTACTGTTGAACAATCTCACGGGCGACTTCCGAAATAGGTGTGTCGCGAGACTCCGCTTGAATCTAAAGGCGGGAGCGAAACGGCAACATATAGCGGGAAGAAAACGAATCTTGTGCGATTGCTGTGAAATGTGCTTCTTGAGGCTCAGACTCCTTTGAGCAAAACATCATAAAGTAAAAAGACGTGTGGGAAAAGGCAGCAGAACGATAAGGTAGTATAAATGTGTTTGTGTAATTGCTGTTGTAGCTAAACAGTCTTAAAACGCCTCAGAGGTCGGTAACAAAATTTGCTCATTAGTTGCGAATAAAAAGCAGCCTTAAAACTGCTGATGGTCCAAAACATCTGGTGCCGTAGTATTTGTGGCAAATAACGGTTTCGAGTGTTAAAGGTACTGAGCTAATGCTGTGATATTCACGTCTTCTGCCACTGCTCTGTTGTTTGTTGCCTGCTGCGCTTTCGACTTCTGTCCACGTTTACCTGTCCGTTTCCGTGACGCAGCTGCCATGGATCTCGGGGACGAGGACGTGTCTACGCGTGTCCTCCTCAGACAGGTGCTGCACGCGGAGCCACCGAGGTCCCCCATCACACGCAGGTGAGCGCGAGACTATTGTTGTTAGACATGTTTGACGGATTGAGTAATTCAAACCAACTGTCGCATTTGTTGAAACATCAGGTCCTAATGAGGAGAGAAGAAAACTCGGGTGGGAAATCTTAATTTTGCTAAATGTCTTGCGGTTCACTGACGTTTGTATCGGGACCTGTCGTCCAGCATGGCCAAAGAACTGCAGCGGAGTTCCGGAACCAGGCAAAGCGCGCGGCTCCGCCACAGTGCCGCAGGGCTCAAGTCCCCTCACATGGCTCTGCGACAGAAGCTGAAGGACCGACTCCATGAGGTGTGACATCTGTGCACAGACCCCAGACCAGCCATGTCTGCACTGTTCCAGCTTTCACGAGTCATGCTTGATGTGTTCATTCAGCAGGTTTTGCTAATAATATTGCTGTCTTTCCACTCAGCCAAGTTCTCAGTCATTTATGTGTAACTGGCTTCTTAACTGGTGAGTTAAGCTGTAAAGATTTAGGCTACATCAATGCGTAGTATTTTATACATCTTTTTTACATTGTTTACATTTTTACGTAAATACTACATTCAGCAAGTCCAGGGAAAAAAATTTTTCTGAACCATGTGAATATTTTTTTACACACCATATAACAGTATTTTGAAGGATGTACTTTACAAAACAATATAAAAGAATATAAGTACATTTGACTGCTGTGGTCTTTCCCAAAGGAAAGTTGTGCTGTGACAGAAATGTGAAACAGGGTGTGGTGTGAAGGACTGGCATGTTCCTGTTCTCTTCCAGAGTGCTTCCAGGTCACCTGTCCAACACAAGAAGAGAACTGTGTCTGTTGAGGCCTCCAAGAATAAACCTTCGGCTCCTGCCTTGTCTGTCCTGCTGGATGAAGATGACGTTACAGCACGAGAACTGCTGCGTGGAATTTTGCAGACAGGTGTGCGCAAGCGAGCAAGCGGATAAGTACTTTTTATGTTGTTGACTTAACTACTTCTGACCTGATATTAAAATAGCCAATTAATGGGGCTTTTCTAAAACAACTTTCTACCGGTGCTCTTAAAAAAAATTGTGTAACACTTATTTTAAACTTTGTGTTAAATTTATCAGTGAAGTACAACCATGTACAATATTTTCAAGTTTTATAATAATTTTATGATAATATCTAATCAGTTTCTTCTCCAGACTACTTTACTATTTTTAATGTTTAATAATTTTGAAATTACTTATATTTATATTATATAAATAATGTTTTGGGTCATTTTTGTTAGGATCAAAGAATAATCAGAAGACTTGTAGCCTGTCAGAAACCGAGTGAAAGTAAGGGAATGCAACTGAAGAACAAAATGACAGATGACCCCTGTATGACACTTTATTCCTGTGTTCACCGTGCCAGAGCCAGAGATGTCCCTCTTAGTTCCGACCCGGCCAGCGAAGAAGGATGCAGAACCAGGTTCCGCTAATTCCAGCCTGCACAGTAACCGGCCCAGGTATGCACTTCCAAATTTGCAAAGACAGGGCTGTCCCTAGAGTTAGTTTGCTCATTGGTCAGTGATGACATCTCACGTTGCACTCCCGATTTTGTGCTATTGTGTCTGCAGACATATTTTGTTTGTTTGTTTGTTTGTTAAGGCTTCTTGCTACAATCTCGTTGTCTTGCTTTTTTTCCATCTTCTGAATGCAACACTGAAAGGTAAATGTGATGCTTTGTCTACTTGGTGCCATCAGTTTGGTTGGACTGCAACTCTGTGTTTTTCTGTATTTTGGCTATGGTCTTGTTGCTCAGTGTGGGAACGACAGACCTGGAACTTCCGGACCTGACCACAGCAAGTGTCACTACAGCGATTAGGGGGATCAGCAGGAAGAGGCCACAGAAGAACATCGACCTCTCCGTGTTTGTGAGGAAGCTTGATGAAGGAGGTACAGGGTTTAGCCTTAAGGACTGCTGTCAAGGGCCAATGCCTAAGTATGATCTGTAGGTTTATTTGTATTTGTCTGTATGTTTCAGGTGAGATGGATGAACTGCCCCTGGATGAAATGGACAATTTGTCTGCCTTGTCTGCTTCTCTAAGGTGATGAACTGGGGTGAAATAGACTTGCTTTCAAAGGTCCTTTCTAGGTGTGACTCAGGTGTTGCTCTCAAGCGCTATTCCATGCACAGCAGCTTGGGGTTTGTGAGTACTCCTGAGGCTAGTAAGTGATTGGTATTATGTGTTGCGTGTCAGAAGTTGGCACTCAGGGCTGTCCATCTGTATATGCTTCACATGCACCACCAAGCTGTCACAGTGACTGCCTGTACAGTACTTTCATTTCTTGTTTTAAGACGTGGGAAATGTGTTGCTATCTGTTTAGTCAAGACAGCTTGTCCTTGAAGACCCCATACGTGGACCCTCATACAGAGAAGCAGGGGCTGAGGAGAGCTGTCAAACGAAGGGCCATTGATGTGGATAACTTCGAGGAAGGTGTCCAGAACCACCTTGCTAGAAAAATGAACCCAGGTACTTGCCCAGGATGATACTTTTATACAAAGTTGCTTGGGTCTTAGCTACAGCTTGACTTGGATTTACTCATTTATAAAACAAAAGTATGTATTTGAAGTTTTTGTGGCTAAATGTTCCAACTGAGGTAATACCTGACTGCAACTGTTGAACATACAACTTGTCAGTGTGAAATGTAACTTTAACTACACCTGTACTTTGTGTTATAAATATGAGTTAGGAATTTCAAAAGATACATTTTCAGGGCAATTTTTAATTGCATTTTCTTTATCCTTCTACAAGTTTCTGTGCTGATTTTGATAAACACTTAAGTGATGAATCTGTAACTTCCTTGTTGTCAGCAAACTGTAGTCAGGATTTTGAGGTGAAATTCTTTTTTAAAAAATTCTGCAGTTCACTGTCTTTTCTGAACTGCAAATCTTGTATTCTCCTGTGGTAACTGAAGGGTTTGGTTTAAACCTGTCTGTTCATTTAGTCTCCTGTTGTTTTGTAAAGACTTTTATAATGTTGTGTAAGCCCATAGTTTTGAATGCACTTGACTTTTGTCTTTTTCCATTGTGGTTAAACATGTACAACACAAGGACTATATATCCCCTAATACTTGGGGGAGGGGGTGTCTTGTAGTATGAAGTCTGCTGCTTAGCATGCAGTAAAAACTAATGAAAATGGTTTGCTTGCTCTCCCCTCACCTCTTCTCTCAGATATG
This sequence comes from Arapaima gigas, assembly GCA_900497675.1. NCBI lineage: Eukaryota > Metazoa > Chordata > Actinopteri > Osteoglossiformes > Osteoglossidae > Arapaima > Arapaima gigas. The sequence continues at coordinate 158,747 of UFQX01000608.1, forward strand.
GAGCAGAGTATGACTCCCACCCAGAGGATGCTGAGTGAGTCGAGACCACTGGAGAAGTTCACCCTGGGCCTCACAGACCTGACAGCCATAGACACCAGCAACATCATAATGAGCAGCACTGCACTCTACCCTCTGCCCCCTTCACAGGACCTTGTAGCCAGGACCTTCTTGGGAGAGAAAGACACAGTCAGTGATATGCACATCCAGAGTAACAGGGTAGAAGAGGTCCATGAACAGACTGAAGACAAGCAGCGGTCCCTTGAACTGGCAGGCTGTGAAGGGGGGGAACAGGAGGCTGAGATGGGGGCAGAGCATAAGGGAGCCGATAAATGGCCCAGCAATAACGATGAAGAAAACCTAATGGGAGGAGTTAAGGGGGAAGAAGAAATGATCAAGTACCTGCTGGGTGAAGAAAAACTTCGAGGAGTGGAAATGGTCGAGGAGTCAGAACAAGAGCAAGGGACAGAAGCTGCAGAGGAGCAGGAAGTTATCCTGCCCAATGAACAAGAAGATATAATAGAACGCTGTATAAAAGAGCTTATTGTAGAGTCTGAACAGGATGAGGAAAGAACAGCAGTACAATTCCAGGATCAATTCCAGATGGAAGAAGAGGAAAAGGGCAAGTCCCAACGTAAAGCTGGCGTGTCCACTTCAGACCCCAGTGAAGACCAGGAGCTGTCAGACCCTTTTCATCAGATGGATGGAATGAGATCAGAAGTGCAGGCTTCTCCAGCCCAGCATATTGCACGACAGAGAGCCTTTCGATCCGAAGGGGGCACAGTGCTTCCGGGAAAGATGGAAAAGAGACTGGGCTATAGAAGTCTGAGCACTGACCTGCAGCATGTGGACATAGGTGGGTTCATAGGCTGAATGAGGTTAGGTCTGTGTGTCCTGTCTGTATTATTTTGTTTATTTTGTAGTTACTGTTGTCTGTTTTTTGTCCTGTTATTACATTTTAAAGACTTGGGAGGTGTTCCAGAATGGGTAAATCGTGGCCAAGGTGATCAGTCTCCAGAAGAAGAGCCAAGTGCTGCTTGGCAAAGTGGCCCAGAGGAATTTGTCAAGAGCCAAGAAGTGAGAAGTCCACTACTGCCATCCTCACCGCACACACGACCCCTTTTCCTGGAACCCAACGACCCTCTCAGGAATAGATTGTGGACAACAGAGCCGATAGGAGCCAGTGAAACCGAGGAGGGGGAGGTCCTGCTGGATACGAACAGAGGGATCTTCACAGAGGATCTCCAGGACAAGGAGAACTGGAGTCCCAGTCGAGATGTAGAACCTCTGCAGCATGACGTGAGCCCTCTGTACACCCACACCCAAGGAGCAGCAGATCTGGGTTTGACAGAGGCCAGCGAGGAAGAGGACGATGACAGCAAGGGAGAAAGTGAAGGAGATGATGGTTCTCAGAGTGAAGGTAGGTCACTATCACTGAGGTATCAACCCAGCACTGTATTGTTTTGCATTTAGGATATCACTGAAAGTTCTGACTACTGAACCATAATAATGCCAACAGAGGACAGAATAAGGCTGAGAATGAATATGGGTAATGTAGAGGTCAGAGTACATACTGTAAGTCAAATGATGCAGATTTGCAATGGACTCTCTGGTTCTGTCTCTTTGGCTCTATGGCAGAGCTGTATATGAAGACCCCAGCCTTTGTTCGACAGAAAAGGACTGTCCAGACTCCTGATCCCCAGGCCACACCCAATTTCCTGAAAGCAATGATGAACACAAGGCAAGTAGTTCCAGCTCCTGTCCTGAAGCCTGATTAGCAGATAACATTTGCTCATGGCTGACAGGTGTGTGATTTCTGCTGTCTGTATAGAGTACGAAGAAAAAATTGTTTAATGTGTGAAAAATGGTACCTCTGTGTCCTCAGGCAGTTGCCGCAGGCTGCAGCTGCTGCCAAGTCCAAACCTCCACGGAAGCGGAAGACGCCACCTGTCAAGAAGGAGCCTGGCCTGCCAAGGAGCTATGTGATGTCCATCTTTAAGCACTTTGCCAAGACCAAGGTGTCCCCTGACATCTACCCAGTGCTCAAGGAAATGTAAGGACACAAGTTCCATGGGGGTGTTATCTGGGTGTTGGATCCAAGAAGAGGGCTAGCTGGTATTGAGTGCCCACAGGAATGAAATATCGGAAGGTTTGGCCAATGAAGCCTGTGATGACATCATCTAAGTAGACAAATGGAGGCTGTGTGAGGAGTGAGCACAGCTGTAACACTCGCACATTGTTTATCTTGCTACAGTATGGATAAGTATTTTGACCGCCTGGCTGATGACTTGGAGGCATATGCTGCCCATGCCAGGAGAAGGACCATTGAAGTGGAGGATGTTGAACTTCTGTTGAGGAGGTAAGCTGACACTGGAACTCCTGTTGCTGTGGCTCTGTTGCTCTTAGGGTTGCCTACACAGCTCAGTATCAGTACTGTGTTTGCAGTGCTAACCTTGGCTTTCTGCTTCAGGCAGGGCTTTGTGACAGACAGCATGCCAGTGAATGTTCTCATTGAGAGGCACCTCCCCCAGGAGTACAGAAAGTTGCTAATTCCTGTGGCAACCAGCGGGAACAAGATTGTGCCCAAGGGGAGGAGACGTGCTACAACATGACTTCTCTACGCGAGGCCCATCCCTTCTTGTGCTTCAGAGGGCTTCTGTTCAGACCATGAATAAATTTGACTTAATGTACTGGGTTCACATGGGTGGATCTTCTCTGAAGAAACTCTGAACCTATGACCTCTCTTTCCAAACCTACAGTCTAAACACCTGTTTCTTCTTACGCCTGTATCAACGATACCTGCGTGCTGCAAAATGGGCTGAAATAACCCTTTCAAAGTTAGTTTCTCCAATTTTTTTTGTTGTTTCTGTCTTTATGTGAAAATTAAACACTTCATGGCAACTTTGAGATAAGCTTCATTCAGATATGTGCATTTCTTTCTTGACAGTCTGCTCAAATGTGAACTGTTTGTTGTCCCCCTCAGAGCAACTGGGGGCTTAATAGGTTGTCAGGTTAGGGTGATTGTCATAATACTGGCTGACATGTTGAATTTATACTGCTTTTATGTTTTCTTTAAAAACTTGTGAGGGTGAAATCCTGTTCAAATTTTGGGTCTCTATAATATGTTCTAAGGGCTGAAAAAGTAACTGATCACTACCAGCAAGCAGTGCAAACTCAGGTAAACATGGTATGCAATAACTGAAGGTCCAGTGTAGGTAAGAATAGCTGGATATGTGGTGTATCTTTACTGGAGGGTTTCAATTTATTTCCTGTTTACTGTTTTCTTGCTAAAACCTAACCTTAAAGAGGTTTAAAAAAAAAAAGCATACACACGGCTTTCAGTGGTCCGGACCAGATCTTTCAGTTAGAAGGGAGCAGAGTGAAAATTTTACACCAGACGTGTCCTGTGCTTCAAACACCATACCATCCATTTACCTCCTAAACTCCTCACTCCCTGCTGTATAATCTGAATTTACACAGCAAAATACCCAGAATCAGCATTTGCTGCAAAGAGACACAAGACCTCTGGAGGTATATGAGGAACAGAATATGACCGAGTAATTTTTATTATAACTTTTCACTTTTGCATTAGTGGCTTGGAATGTTTCCCACTTTTATTGGAGAAACATCAACAAAGAAGAGAAGGATCATATATTGTACGTTTTGGACATAAGGGAAAGCTAGATGGGACAGTATTTTATTGTTTTGTATTCCTCTGATTATTAATGATGTCCGAAATTTCAGGAAATCTCTTGAAAATCGCATCATGAGGGTGAAACGGAGCGTTGCCTCGGCGTCACCCACCCTGACGACAGCACAGCAGTGTTGCGGCGGCCCTTTAAGACGCGCTGACAGCTCGGGCGTGGTCATCTTGTAAGAGGCGTGGCTGCAACAGTCTGCAGCCGTGCAGCGCGTCTGCGCAGCCTCACTGCGGCCGCGCGCACCTCCGCCGACGGTGACGGTTCACACGGTGACGAGGAACGTGGACGCGCTGCGCGGCCCTCAGGCGCTCCGGCCCTCCGCGGCCATACGTGTGAGTATTGCGTGTTTCTGGAGGTTTAATCGTGTGTTCAGCGGCTCGGTGGCCTCGTTGCTCGTGTGTTACCGTCCTGTACGGCTCCGCTACTCGCCTGGCCGACGCGCTCCGACTCTGATGGCCGGTGGACGGTGACTGGGGGCGGTGTGAGAACCTGCGTCTCTCTGGGCTTCATGTTCAGTCCTGACGGCCTAACGACCGCTTCCCGATATTACGGCCCTTAATTCCTTTATTGTTGCTGCTGTTCGTATCTGAACACACAGGAGTAACTGGGAGAGGATCTGGAGCCACAGCAGGTGTCGCATCATCGTCGTCATCGTCATTGTCTCAGTCAGTCCTCACAGCCGCTGTGCTACTGCGCTCCTCTGGCTTTATGTAAAATCAGGCAAATGTCCATCGGCCGACAGGAAGTGAGGGAGACGCGGGGTGAGACACAGGGTGACACACGGGGAGACAGTCTGCTCTGCTCGCGGCGCCCCACACCTGCCTACCCTCCTGGTGGCGCTCTTTGACCCTGCAGGTTCTCCTGCACTTTGTTTCAAAAACCGGCACTGTTTGTTTGTTTGTTAGTTTATGGCTGGCTGCTGATAGCCTTTGCCCCTGACAACTAGTGACTTCACGTTTCCATGACAACCAGTGAATCCAAACTGCATGTCTCACTGTAAACAACCTGTAGTACAGAATGAAGCCGTGTTGCCCCCCCCCCCCATGCAACCACAGTTCTTCAGAGCACTTCTTGCTGATCTTTTTCAGATATATCTTCACACTTTGGGATCAGCCCTCTGACGGCCAGTGGTGCACCTGTGCAGCGGGGTCGAGGTCACCGGTGCTGGGGATGCGGGCCTGAGGGTGTGAGGCCATGTTACCGGGGGTGGGAGTGTTCGGGACGGGCAGCACAGCACGGGTGCTGGTGCCACTGCTGCGGGCCGAGGGCTTTGTGGTGCAGGCGCTGTGGGGCCGGACGGACGATGAGGCCCGACTGCTGGCGCAGGAGCTCAGCATCCCCTTCTACACGAGCAGCACAGACGACGTGCTGCTGCACCCCGACGTCGACCTTGTCTGCATCAACATCCCACCGCCCCTCACACGGCAGATCGCCGTCAAGGCCCTGGGTGAGTGTCTGTCACTCTGTGCTTGTGTGTGTGTGTTTTTACCTGCCTTATACCCCCCGCGCTGGGTGGAGTCAATCTCAGTACCGTGTGGTTCCTGTCTGAATAACAACACACTACTGGCAATGGTACCATAATGGGCCCCCTGGTCGACTGGCCCTTCTGGGCTGTGCAAACGTCGGACGGATGCCGATAGCTCACGTTCCTTGTCCACTCGTTGGTCTGATCAGGCTGATGGATTGGTGATCGGTCCGGTTTGACGACGCCAGTTGACGATCGACTGGTGCGTTTGTGCTGCCGTGTCCCACTCCAGCAATGCAGCAGTTGGTGAAGCTGGTGAGGTCCTCAGGACATGCCTGTGTTTCAGTGGCATGTTGCAGGACGGTGAGCAACACTTGACTGTGAGCTGTATTGTTGACACGGTTGTGCCTCGGTGAAGCAAGCGAGCACGTTGAGACGTTGCTCGGGAAACACAGTGCTGTCGAGGTGTGTAAACATGGCCTCCACGCCTCTGCTGAGAGTATGAGTGTGTGGGGTTTGTGCGTACGGGTGTGGCGAGGTGCTCCTCGTCAGGGTGCAAGGGCGTTTGAACACGTGTGCTCAGCATCTCCCTTTGGAAAATTACTCTTGGCTCAGGAGTGGCTGTGGGGCAGGAAGCTGAAATATGAAGTACTTCCCTTTCCTGTGCACGGTGTCTGACACACATCCTGCACTCTGCCTCAGCACACAGGGGAGCAGAGCAGGACAGAGGTGTCTGGGGAACACGGGGCGTCGCAAGTCACTGCGTCTTGACCACGTGACCCTGTGTGACAGGTGAGAGTGGAATGCATCACGTGGCATTTCTGCCACAGAAACATATTTGTTCAGACCAGCCCTACTAGGGTGGAGTTATTCAGGTAAACAGTCGCGTGCTGGAATGTGGTGTGTGTGTTTTCGCGCACATGTGCATCTCGGAGATGTTTGCAAACCTAATCTGGGATCAGTGGCATCCAGTGAGTTACCTTCCTGTCTCTGTCCCTGGGAGTCCACAGTTTTTTTTTAAATTAAGAATTGTCTATTCTGTATTATTTCTGGCTTCTGTTATCCAGTTCATACACAAGCCGTTTGTGCTCCGTCGCTATCGACGCCTCGTGTCCTGCCTTACTGTGGATTATTGTGTTATTACTGTGTTAATAATTGCGTCAATGAACGAACTCACATGGTTCTGTTGTGGTGGGTGAGGAGCTGCGTGTCACACTGGTGGCCCCTCCGACAAACGCTGTCAACCCCCACTACCACTCCAGTTAAACAGGAAGCTGGAATGTTTTCCTCCCATGGTGCCTTGTTCCCTCGGCCAACTATCCCCCCTTCCCCCATGGGGGAAGTGCATTGTTCTGGCTTGTTGGGTTGGCTCCGTTTCGCCCTTCCTGTCTCAGGCCTGGTCTGGGGCAGACGGACATCCCCTCTGGGGGCTGAGGGTGGAAGCGCCACGCATCTTGACATGTCATACTGTAACGGTCCGGTTTCTGCAAGAGACAGCAGCAGGTAGCTGGCACCTCGAAGGTTGTTGGGTCAAGTTCCGAGCAGGACGCTGGTGTCTTTCCTTGAGCACAGCATTTTACTGCAGTTTATGCAGTAAAAATAACCCCCAGTATAAATGACGGTGCATCGCAGGGGGCACACCAAAACTAACAAGCACAACAAAATGACCCCAAAATGCCCAACAGTAATGAAGTGTGTGTAGCACCAGCTGTCATCTCGCACCTGACTGAAAACTGACACCACCTGCCTCAGTCACAGGACTGAACACAGTGACTGACTTTCTTGCGGAGGACACCTGTGTCACCTTGATTCTGTCTCACGACAGAGTGCGGTTTGACCATTTGCATGTCTTTGAAGCGCTGTACCTGTCGTCTGGGCCATGCAGTTGTCTGTGACACTGAAGCTATGTGTGAACGTCAGCAGCAAGGATGTGCTCTTCATGTCCTTCTAGGCCGTTTTTCATAGTGAAATATGAGACTGGTCGTTTTTTATACAGATGTGACAGACCAACATCATAGTGGAAATCAACAAATGAGCTGATGAGTAAATAAATTTCTTTGTATTTCTGAGTTTACAGTTATACTGAAAAGTTGTATGCAAGAGAAAGCTTACTTATTAATTTATTATTCATGTCGCTGCTCTTGATTGCGCTCACGTCCACTCCGTCTGTCTCCCTGCAGGAATTGGGAAGAATGTGATCTGCGAGAAGGCGGCCACGTCGGCAGATGCCTTCAGGATGGTGACGGCAGCGCGGTATTACCCGCAGCTCATGAGCCTCATGGGCAACGTTCTGCGCTTCCTGCCCGCTTTTGTGCGCATGCGCCGCCTGCTGGCCGAGGGCTATGTGGGGGAGCTGCAGGTGTGTGACGCGCGTGTCTACTGGGGCAGCCTGCTGAGCGACACCTACGGTTGGACCTGCGACGAGCTGATGGGTGGCGGCGGCCTGCACTCCATGGGCTCCTACCTGGTGGACCTGCTGAGTCACCTGACAGGCCGCCGGGCCGAGCGGGTCCATGGGCTCCTGCGCACCTTCGTGGGCCAGAACGGCACCATACGTGGCATCCGGCGGGTCACCAGCGATGACTTCTGCTTCTTCCAGATGCTAATGGGCGGGGCTGGGCGGAGCGGGGGTGGGATTAGCAGTGGAGGTGGGGTGTGCTGCACTGTCACGCTCAACTTCAACATGCCCGGGACCTTCGTGCACGAGGTCATGGTGGTGGGCTCAGCCGGCCGGCTGGTGGCTCGCGGCACAGACCTGTATGGCCAGAGGAACAGCGCCGCCCAGGAGGAGCTTCTGCTGTCGGACACCTCGGGCGCAGGGCTGCGTGACATCCCTCCGCCGTACCTCAGGGGTATGGCCTGCATGGTGCAGGCGCTGCGCCTCTCCTTCCAGGGCCAGGAGGACCGACGCACCTGGGACCCACGGCCCATGGCCACGGCTGCCACCTTTGAGGACGGACTGTACGTGCAGACCGTGGTGGACGCCATCAAGCGGTCTAGCCGAACCGGTGAATGGGAGCGCGTGGAGGTCATGACTGAGGAGCCTGACGCCAACCACAATTTGTGTGAGGCGCTGCAGAGGGCGGGGCCTGGGTGCTGAGGCGGGGTCCAAGTTGTTCTGCCCCGTTCATGTGTGTGTCTTCACGGAACCGTGACAGGTGATTTGTGTCCAGGTGTGTGTGAACCCACTGCGCTGTGTGAGGGTTCTTGCCACAGCAGGTCTCTGGGTCGGTGTGTCCGAGCCTTCAGAGCCACACGCCGAAACATGTTTTAGATGCTCGATAAACCTGTGAAGCAGTGAGGTGATTTGCGTGAGTGGTGTAATAAAGAGGTAAGTGAGGGCGACACCCAGCACACCCTAAGTTTGGAGGGCCACCCTCGCCACGCTGTCCTGGAAAGTTTGAAACACAGAGGGGTGCAGGAACAGGACTCAAGGATGCCAGCCGTGCCTCCCCGCTCGGTCCCGCTACCTGCTAGGTCACAGGTCAGAGGTGAGCCTGCTGTGTCAGAATCACTGGAACACAGAAACTGCAGGAGGACCTGTTGGGTTGATTTTTAAAATTTTTTTATTTTTTTTTTCATGAGCGATGGGGCGAGATGAACGGGGCGTTTTATTCTCCACCTCCATCTCCTTTCACACTGGGTGTATTTGCTGTATTTGCACTGAGTGCACCTGTGGGGTCAATTGAACCCGGGTTCCTTTCTCAGGTTCACCTCGCTGACAGAAACCAAGTGGCAATCCTTTCCTTTGTTAATGTGATGTATGTGGGGTTTTTTTTGTTCATCGAGAAGGATGTTATGCATGAAAGTAACTATTGAGCATATGACGATGTGACACATTTGGCAACAGCTGAGTGGGACTTTACTAAAGATTTCAGAAACGATTCAGTTGTCCATTTCGGTTTTATTTTGATGAGTGAGCTGTGCTCGGGTGCTTTTTCAACAGGGCGTGTAGAAACCTGCTAAATTTGAAGAACATGTTTATCTGTAGTTGTACATGCTGAACAGACCTGATGCTCTTTGCCTTACGGTTACCACCCACAGTTAGTCATTCCTACAGCACATGGTCATGAGAGTGTGTAGAACGTGCACAAGTTATGAGTGTCAGCAGTTCAACAGGAGGCACCATGTTGCCCGTCATGAGGAGGACCCGTCGGGGAAGCACACCCCCCTCACTCTGGTGTGTTCGGCTCGGCTGCCAAACACCCCTTAAGTGCAAAGTCATCTAAGTGTTCACTTGTGCCTGCTTTTTCCACAAGGATGTGAGTGAGTGTGTCTTTGGGTTGTATACTACTGTAGATACCTAACTTTACTGTGTGTGTGTGTGTGTGTGTGTGTGTGTGTGTGTTTCATACCTACTGGGTTATACTGGTGGTGGAGTACATTATTAAACATAACTTTACAAATTGTCTAGTTCTGACTGAAAAACTTTTTTTTTTGAGTTTGTTATTGAATATATTGTTAAATTATGAGGTAAGTAATATTCAAATTAATCTGCTCCAAAGACTAATGATCTTTATACTATGTGTGGTTAAAAAGCTCAGCTTCTAATGTCTCTCTCCATCTTGTGGACAAACTACAGGGCTAAAGTTTCAAAGTGGAAATATGTGCAGAAAATACAAAATGAATGTGTCGCCTGAGGGTCCGAGTGTTGTGAACTGCAGGTTACACACCGGGGCTCGGTGGAACTCATTTGTTTATTGACAACCCTGCTGTTGTGTTACCTTCTGCATGAGAACATGTCTTTTGCTTCCCACACTACGAAACAATAGTGCACGCATGTGCGCGCGCGCGCACACACACACACACACACACACCTACCTGTGTGAGCAGGTGTCGGTCACACAACCCGGAGTCGCATCAGAACCTTCTTGTTCTCTGCTCTGTTGGGTGACGTGCTCAGTGGTAGAGCAACATTAAACTATGGTGTACACATTTTTGTAGATTAATATTTATTATTTGTGCCATATAGGTTTATTTTAAATGTTCTATTTGCTGTTGTATGTTTGACATTTCTTTCATATGTATGTTAACTGTTTATTTGAATGTAACTTTGTGTTTCAATAAACGTTGCTCCTGGTTTTGTTGTGGATTGTGTTCACATGGTATTTTGTGGAGTAGATCTTTTTGTTGGAGTTGAACCCTGGGGTCTTGGCCTGGACTGCAGGACCTTCACAGGACCTGTTGTGTATGAGACTTTGGTCAGAACTTCTACTGTCATTCCACCGAAACCCCAAGTTTATTTGTTTTGTGCAGTAAACTGTTGAAGTTTCTGATTTCTGACAGAAAGCTACTCCGCACTGTGGGCCAGTAGGTTGCTGTGTATCCCACTTCACCTGTATATTCATCTATACATACATATATTTAAAAGGTGGTTAAGTCCTCACTTGTACCGAACGTAGCGCCATGTTGGCTGCCTGCGGACTGCATCAGTACTTCCGCTTTGGGCCGGAACCCCGCCCCCCTTACATACGGGTTCCCGGAAGAGTCGTATGGCCACCGGAAGCGCGGCCCGCGCTTGTCCGCGCGACAATGGCGTCCCGAAAATGGAGCACCGTGTGGCTGTACTACCAGCGCGGGGAGGACGCCAACAAGGTGGTCTGCCTCATATGTCTGGAAGCCATTCAGCATTACGGTAACACCAGCAACCTGCTCCGCCATTTGCGATCGAAGCACCGGGCCGAATACGCCGATGTGGAGGCGAAGAAGCGGCAAGTGGACGGAGCCGGAGGGGCGCCGCAGCACCGCGCGAAGAAGGCGGCCGTGCGGGGTGCGACCGGCGGGACTCAGCCAGGTAACGGTCGGTATAACGGAACAGTGTGAATAGAGAAACGCTGCGGGCTTTAAACGCACCCGGAGCGGCTGCACGCGTAGGTGGCGAGTGACACAACTGTCAGAATGGCTTTGGACTCAGAAGCCCAGAATTAACCACCAAGTGACAATAACAGTACGTGTGAGAATGACACGAGGCTCAGGATGGAACCTTGAAGGCCCCAGATTCGAGATCAGGAGCAGAGGCACGTGACTGACAAGCTAGAGGACAACCGATGGTCTTCACGAAGTCCTCTGGACCGTGTGTGTGATGCGGTGTCCCGCTGTGGCTTTGTGGGGAGGGTTATGACCTCACAGTCCAGTGGGGTGTGCTGTCACATACACCACCTGGTTCTGTGTGCCGGCATGGATGTTCTACCACTGTTTTGTGGATTTTTCCAGCTGTTCTCACTGTTCCTCTACAACCCAAAGACCAGCTCTTTTCCTAATGGAATTAATGGTTTTGCAAAGCTGCATGTAATGTTTATTTTGATGATAATCCAGCAAAAAAAACTATTGCAGGTGTGAGAAGGCGAGGTTTTTGTCACATTTGCCTTCCCTCGTTCGACATCGGCCCGCGTTTCTTGACGTGATGTCGCAACATAGACGAGTAAATATAATACGACGGACACTTTTGTCCCCGATTTCTTGCAGCGTTTAACTGTTGATCGACCCATTTGTGTGTCAGGGTGGTTACAGCAAGAGGTGGGATTCAGACCCTGATCCTTTGCAAGGTGGCGGTTGTAACCACTAACCCACCTGCAGAATTGAATAGACTGACTTCCTCTGAACTGATAATAATTCTGTAGGAAATATAGAAAAGAAATGAACGTATCTAGTGTTTGTTCTACTGGTGATAGTTGGGCATTACTGTAATATCTGAGCTATCTCTCACAATTCTGTATTTTTGAATGTTTTTACAGAAATAGAGTGTACCCCAGGAGGGGACCCCACAGAGCAAGTACAGCTGAAAAGGGAAATGGACAGAAGTGGTACAGTTAATGGTGTCCATAACGGAGTCCTGGGCTCCTCTATCACCAAACCCAGGAAGCATAGTACCATGTGGGAGTTCTACCAGGACAGGCAGGACAGCAGCGAGGCCCTTTGCCTGTTGTGTTCGGAGAACATCCCCTATGAGCACAACAGCAGCCAACTGCTAACACACCTCCAGAAGAGGCACCCGGTCCAGTACTCGAGCATGGACAGTGAGGCTGCAGAGCTGTCGCAGGGACCCACAAGTCATTGCCCCTTGAAAAGACCTGTTTTGCGAGAGGAAGCCTGTGGGAGCTCCAGAAGAGACTCAGGTGAGTTTCACTCCACTGTGAGCACACGGGACACCTGGTCCACAGGGGGTTGTGACTGAACCCTGTTCTTCCTGTTCTCTGCAGACATACTGCAGGTTCTAATGGTTGGGGAGACAGAGCAGGACCAGATAAGGAGGGCCTTGGAACAGGAGGCACGGGCACTGGAGCGAGAGCGGGAGCTGACAGCGCAGCTGCGGAGGGCACAGGAGCAGGAGGCACGGGCGCTAGAGCGAGAGCGGGAGCTCACGGAGGAGCTGCGGAGGGTGCGAGACCAGGAGAGGAAAGCGGCAGAGGAGCAGGAGGAGCGGGCACTGGAGCGCGAGCGCAGGCTGGTGGAGCAGCTGCGCAGGGAACACGAGAAGGAGATGAGGAGGGTGCAGGAGCTGGAGGCGAGAGTGCTGGAGCGAGAGCGAAGGGCCATTGAGCAGCTGGGGCTGGCGCTGGAGCAGGAGGCCCGGGCCATTCAGCGGGAGCGGGAAGCACTGGAGCAGCTGCGACGGGAGCTGGAACAGGACCGACGGGCCCTGCAGAGGCAGCGTGAGGAAGCAGGCGGCAAGGCGGGTGGTGGCGACGCGCTCCCAGACCTACAGCATTGTGACATGCAGAATGTGTGAGTGGCTGAGCGCAAGTGACGACCTACAGCTTCAGGAAAGGTTCTCAAAGGTGAGTCGTTTTAATTTTTTGTTTGCTACGTACTGCTGAGAGCAATCGAGCTTTAAGGCAAGTGTGCAACCTGCTGACTCGCTGTAGCACTCTTTTTAACCAATTTATTGGAATATCTCCAGACTGTCCTCCACCTACGACTGTCCTGGGGTCCGACAGTCGGGTCACAAGTCGCCTCAGACATAAGTCAGATCCTGCTCCCGACGCATCGATTATTTCTGTGTGTGGTACATCATACAATAACTTCTTTTCAGATTTTTTTGACGTTCTTGACCTATTTTATTGCATTTCTGGCCGCACTGTAGTATATTATCTATACCATGATTAAATATCTTACTGCTGTATTCTTCCCCAGAGGCAATCTTTTAGAAAGTACTATTTTGTGCAAAAGTACAGCGAAGTGTAAAAAGCGCAAGTGACGTAATCTCGTGACTGTCCCTGCAGGAGACGGTCGTGGGAGTGGAGTTTTTGGTGTGAGCTCAGTTGTGTGACGGGCACCGTAAAGGGGAGGGGTGTGCTGAACTGACGCACCGTGTCCTCGTCTTTGCCTGTTATAACAGTGTGGGAAACGACTGACAGTGTGTTGCACCATCTTTTAGTCATGGAAGGAGAGGAGAAAAGAGAGTGGAGGGGCCGTGGTGGAGAGGCTGTGAGAAGATGGTTGCTGGCTGTGTGTGGGCAGGGCGGGTGTGTGGCACAGAGTCTCGTACGGCGTTCACCTCATGCGGTCATTACTGTGTCACATGTATACAGTGCAGGTACACGTGCAATGTTTTAATGCATTTTCTTATTTTTATAACTCTTCTACGGTATGAACCATTTGCCCTCAGTCGGCAGCGTGATGTCATACATATACTGTACAGGTACTGTATGTTGTACAAGATGTTTGCGTATCCATGTTTTAATTGGCAATAAGATGCTCTTTATCAGAATTGCAGAAGTCATTAAAAATTAATTTTTAAAAATTTTGGTCCATTTCTTTTTTAAGTGACTATAATTGGTTGTTCATCATTGACAATTGCGAGTGCGTCGTAAGTCGAAGTCTGCCTGTGTTTATTATACAACACGTCATCGCTGTGCGTCACAGCAGGCTGGGGAATGCAGCCGCAGCCAGAGGCTAAAACTCTTCCTTTCTGTTCTGCAGTTAATGGAGGCCCTGGAGAGGCCAGCCAACCATCCAACCAACGAGCGAACTCACCAACAACTCAGCTGGGTCGCCACCATCCCTGAACTGAAGGAACACTCTCATAAACTGAAGCTGTCTTCAGAACAATGGTGTCAGATGGGGGAGTCCTGCTGACCTTCGTGTCCCAGAGTGCAGTCTACCCACCGCTCTTTAACTGCCCAGAGCAGACCGAAGGGTTTGGCTCCAAAATATTTAGGGGGCATGAGGAGAATAAAGCACCTGGCACACTGCTGTGTGGTCTAAAGTAACACTGACATCAGGTGGCAAGAGACCCAGAGGACAGAGTAGGAGCTTTTAAAGAGACTGCACTTGAGTGACCTGGATGTTCTTCCTGATGGTGTTTGGAATCTCAGCCCTGGAGACCTGATTGTTCCTCCACCTTGTGTTTGTAGGGGAAGGAGACATACAGAGACAGTTTTCTGTGGAAGCAGTCAGGAGGAAGGACATGATGCACAGGGAGAAGAAGCAGGTATTTTGTTCCTGCAGAGGCAGATCAGGCATAAACAGGGCTGGCATTTCATCTGATAGTTTAGATTTTCATACAGAGAAAGCAATATGATGTCATAGCTGCTTCTTCCAAAACAACTTGCACAGCTTACAGTTTTATACTCCTGTCCTTTTGATGTTGTGCTTTTTACTGATACTTATTAGCACCAACTTTATCACCCTTGAGATGTAGTAGCACTTTACACTCCTGCCTGGAATCTGTGACAAATAAAGTCCATAACTATTCCAGCAACCACTTTCAGTGACTTTAGAAGGTTCTTCCTATGAACTGAATCTCCACCTTGTCATGCAGGTAGTGCCACAATCACTGCTGTCCATTTACACCAGCAACGGGTTCATCACCACACCAATCATTATTTGGTCAACTGGTTCTAAGCAGTTCACTACCTGCTGCCCCTGAGGGACAGAGGGAAGTTCTTCATCCAGCAGTGAACTGTTCAGAGGGACAATGTGCAAAAGAGCTCAAACAGGAGCAGAGATGTACTGGAGTCCTTCACTAGTTTACATTTCAGCAGTGGCTCCGTTTCTACTGCTGGCAGATTAACCGCCGTGGTGAAGGTGCTGAACTCGGACGGGGTGTTCCAGCTCTGCCGGCCATGTCAGCCCCCCGCTGAGCTCTGCTGATCGTTTCTAGCTTTTAAATGTATTCATGATGAAGACCCTTAAAGGCAAACAGTGTGATGTGTACAAAGCTCTAAGTGGTGTGTGAGTGTGTGACAAGCTGTAGGCTGAACCGTCAGTGTGAGTGACCGGTGCTGTAGATGCTGTGTCACTACTGACAGGTGAGTTTATATTAGGAGAGTGACTTGCGATAACTGGACAGACAAGGTGTGGGCAGCAGACATAGGTGTAAAATCATAAACAACATACTACAACTAGTAAAGGCGCAACATGCAGCCAGATGGATCTCGGGGTCTTTTCAGACTGAAATGTCCATTGTCCCAATTGTGAAACTTGAATGTTTTATTGTACGTATTTCAAATCAGAGAAATAGCTGCCCTTTATATCTGCTAGTTGTCACAGAGGCCTTTTGTGACAGAGCGGGCAGCTGCCACACAGCAAGACCCACGTCAGGGCGGTTATGGCCACAGACGTTAAGGAACCTGTGCGGTTCACAGCTGTACCTGTGCAGCTGTTCCTTCTCGTTGAACACAGCTGGAAAAGTGGAAACTGCCAACGAAGGCTGTGCTGCCAGTGACCTGGAAGCTGTCGTCCTGTCTGGGACCCAGGACTGTAAATCCCCCCGCTGTGATGAGGTACTCGTAAAATGTCTCAGTCTTATTGAAAATTAAGAAAATGTTGTATATTCCTCATCCCGAAAAGGCTGAAGGATTAAACACAAGACTTGTTGCATGACAACAGGTTGAAATATTGCAGTTAAGATGTTTAATGTATATATTAGTAGGCAAGTGAATATATAATGTTGAATGAGGTTCTGCAGCGTGATTCACGGGAGGAAACCCATCACCCTCCATCAGATCATCGCCCTTGTTCCCTCGCCCACCTCCGCCTTTCGCAAACAAAATTATTTACAGCAATGATGGTGTTGATCTTCAAGAGCAAATATAACTTCAGGGACAAAACGGTGGAGTCAGTGCAAGAAAAGGGTCACAGTTTCACACTGGAACAGATGAACCAGCTCCCCATCGCAAAGTAAATACAGGTCTGTGCCAGTTCCCCTTTTAAAGAGTGTTGACAGGCAGGCAGACACAGGTCAGGTGTTCAGCAAGCCTGGCAGCACTCTGGGGGGAGGACCTCCTGTGTTCCACCACTAAAGCTCCTCACAGGGATTATCAAGGTTACAGGTGTCTTTCATGCATCCGTATCGCTGACTGCATTCGATATAACTTGTATTGTTTAGATTTGTTTTACAGATTATGCTTTCTTTGCAAATGATTTACAATAAAAGTTCTTATCTGTTTTTCTACAGAGTTAGATAATGTAGCTGTGAAGCTCTTCTGCCACCGCCTCCCCTCCCTTTTACACTCTGGCTCTTCACCTGAGAATGGAAAGACAGGGGCTGAGCAGCCCCACAGGGAACTAAGGCAAATGTGTCTGGTTGGCCCTGAGGTGAGTCTTCAGCTGGTTTTGGAGGCAGTGTTGGGTTCGCCGCGCAGTGCGAGGACGTAGTGTCTGCCTGCTGCACTTTCTCAGTCCTTCCTGTCTCGTAGGAGTTGGATGCAGCACTGGAAGACTTCTTGAAGAACAGCCACAAGGCCACGACGAAGCCTGGGGAGATGCGACAGAACAGACTTAGTGGCAACAGGACCCCGAGTGGGACCCGACGCCGGAAAACAACGGTGTCACTCGGCAACACGCATGAGGAATAGAGTGTGTGTGTGGAGTTACTGTCCAGCCGTGTGCTCGGCTGTCAGGGTTTAGAGTTCGGCAGCTTTTTGAAAGCCCTTCACCTCGACATCATTTGCGTTCGACAGGTAAGGCTGACAGGTGACCTGCTGCACACGCTGAGCTCTGCTTACAACAGCTGTGTTGAGGAGCATGACCAGCCCCAGGTAGCCCAGCACCATGACGTACCTGACCACGTTGTCGGTGATCCAGCAGCTGTGAACGCAATGACAAATAGTTACTGACATGGAAATAAAGCAGTGATGTGGCGATTTATGGGGAATCAAATTCAGCGTCAAACCCACTGCAACTTTTCATCACAAAATACGTGGCAGAACCGGGTGAGCAGCATTTTCACAGTTGTGCTTAAGTGTTCCAGCGTGTCCAAGAGGGAAACCTCCCATTAGAGTCGCTGGTTCCACAACCGTTAATGACTTGTTTGTAGCTCCAAAACCACCAAGTTATGTTCAGTTGAACATCGATAATACAAATGTCTCCAGTTTATGTGCTGTTTATGTTCTGTAAAAACTTAATACAGTGAATAAAAAATACTTAGTAACACTTTTCACGATTACTCATTTTGTGCCTCTTTCATAATTTAATTTAAAATTTCTGTAAAAATAATGTCTACAAATAATGTGCACCATTTCTCATCCTGCTTCTGACCGCCGACACTCAGGAACACGAGACAGGAGCTGTAAACACTGTGGGGCTGAGTTGAATTAAGGTGCTTCTACACTCCAGTCGTATTTGGCTGCTCTTTAGTTCTATCTGTTGGCTTGGGGTGTAAACAGTTTGCATTGGCTGAGCTGCAGATGGTAATTTCATATAGAAAATGTAATTTAAATCAAACTGAAAAATGTAACCGGACCATTTCTAACACAAAGAGCCCTTGTCATTATGATCGTAAAAATGAACGTTACCGTATGAGAGAACAGTTGCAGTTTTCACAAACTCACACTGATTTTTCAGTATTAATCCATCCATAAACTTTGCAGTTGACAGCAGTGATGATCAACACGATCAAAGCTGGAGCTCCGGGCAGCAGTAAGGAAGAGGAGAAGGACACAGTTCTCAGAGTTCTGAGGAACACCAGGAAACTGGAGAAGAGCAGGGTTCGAACAGGAGTAAACTGCAGTGTGGCAAGCACCCTGTGGACTGTGTTCAGCACCTTACTGCTGAATTCGTGCAGCTTGGAGGCCAAAGAGGGTCCCACCTGGGGTAATCAGGTAACTGCAGTAAAGCGGCCAGAGACTGTGCACATTTGCAGGCAAGTTCACATTCAATATGGGTGGTGATGGTGGCAGTTGGGACCACAGTCGAGGAAGGACGGGGAGGTTGGTGGATGGAACAGAGTGCATGCAAATACTCCAGAAGAAACCAGTGACTTGCCATTTTGCCTTGGATTGAGATGCTTCAGCTGATGTTTGGAACGGGACCTACCCCAGATCAGCAGGCTCGCCTTGAGGAAGTAGTGCCGCACATGGACGTTGTACACCTGCACAAGCAGCCTGAGGAGTTGTATTCCCTCCAGGGCCAAGCTGGTAAAGGTGGTGAGTAGGGGGTAGTGCAGCAATATGCTCAGCACAGCACACAGACCCTCGGACACCTGAGAGCTCAGCGTGCCGTTGACCAGAAACCCGAGGTTGAGGAGCAGCAGGGAGCCCATGAGGTGCAGGTGGACCATCATGGTCTGGTCCAGCTTTTTATTCCTGGGAGAAGCAGGACACGGCGTGAGAGTGTGGGGGTGGGGGGGGGGGGGGCTCCCGAGGGCATCACTCACTCCTTTGCTCACTCATTCACTCACCTGTTCTGCAGGGCGTGTAGCAGTAGTGTGGCTGTGAAGAGTCAACTGAGATGCCACAGCTGGCGTAGGTGAAGAAACCGAGGGCTTTATTGTCTGAAAGCTTGGGGTTCTGTGTGAACGTGAACAAGTTTAATCTCTCGCTTCTTCCTCACAGTCCGGCTCTCCCGGGACTGTCCCAGGCGCCTTTGTCCAGAACCTTCCCTGAACTAGTGACATTACAGACACTCGTCCCCCGTTATTCTGTTTCCCGGTTCCCTGCTTTTGTTCCTTTTTCAGTCCATGATCATTAATATCGCTGCAAAGGGAGGACTGACAACTTCATCTCTGGGGAAGTATTTACAGTAAGAGTTGCTGCAGGTGGAAAAGGGACATTTTTGCAGTGTGACGTAAAGATCAGGAAGATTTAATAAATGTGACTCACCAGTAAAACAGCAAAATAAGAGAAATGGTCACACGTGCAGTTGATGGTGTTGCCTAAACTCACATTACAGCCTGTAGTGTCCCACTCACCTGCGACTGAAAAAACAGCAGCTTACCACAGCGTGGTTGTATTACACACTTTACACACACACACACACACACACACACAATAATGACCATAGCACTTACTGATGCTCCAGAAAATACATGAAACATTTTCTTCTTGTGGTGAGAAAGATCACTGTCACACGACATATTAAGCACCTACAAGACACGTGTGAGTGGGATCTCGAGTGGCGCCGGCTGGTGCTGATGGTGATGCCACTCCTACATTTGTCTTCTTGGCTTCTGTTTTCACTGGTTTGATCTGAACCATGACAGGACACACCACTCATTTTTTCTTCACCACAGTTCTTGTCCGGACTCCGTGTCCGTCGCTTGGCTTGTTGTTCTTCTGCGTTTGTCAGCAGCTTGCGGACAGGTGGGGACATCACGTGACACACACCTCACACACCTACCAGGTCGACTCGCAGTGTCGTCCGTGTACTTTGGTTTGGTTAGTTACTGCATCTGTTCTCTTAGTTCATCACTGGGATTAGAGTAACTTGCACTACTAGTTTCCTGGGCGTTTTCACTTCTTTGCTCTGACCCCCACCTTCCTTTCCCCTGTGTGTATTTTCACTGTCACACATTTCACTTGTATGCACCAAATCCACTGAGTTTTTTTTCTTTTCTGTGGCCCCATCCAGATCCCCAGATGAGATCCTCCATCAGACGCTTTGGTGCTGGAAACCCTGATTCCTCGAGGCTCGAAACCGTAACCTCTGCCTTTGGCCTTCGACCCGCCTGTTGCCAAGCGCTTGGTGTTGTGTGTTCTGCTCATCATGGTGTCATGACCTGTAGGAGCAGCACTTCCAGTGACCACCTGAGCGGCTGTTCAGTCACCTGACTCACCTTGAGACGCTACGTTCCAGGGAACTAGTGACCAAGCAGCAGGTGGGCAGAGGTTCGCTGGGGGTCCTTGGTCAGCATTTGTGGCGCATTTCTAAGCGTAACTCCAGTCCCATGTCTGATGTTTACTGACCCCTTGTTTCAGGTCACTCTTCCCAGGATGTTCCAGTATCTCCTCAAGTCCCCAGGTTCCCTCACCTGCTATGTCGTCCTGCCCAGCACCTCCATCACTTCCTGTTCACCAGTTTACTTACAGTAATTCACAAGTGAATCAACGTATTTTCACTTAATATTCAAAGTATTACAGAACCGTAACCTTTTTATTCATAAATAATTTACATTACATGATACATTATTATGGTGTCACTTGACTTCCTCTTTGTAGAAGCAGTAATTCTTCTGGAATGGCATAAAAAAGCAGAGGAGTGAGATAAATACTGTCCATAATTCAAACTTTTAAATAACGTGACATAAAATAGATGTTTCTATTTTGTGTATTTTGTACAATGTAAGTAGCAAAAATATAGTTATGTATACATTTGTTTTTTCTTCTTTGTGACTTTGTGTGGCTCTCCTGACACTTGGGCAGTCAGGCAGAGATGCCCCTTCAGGCCTCATCCTTCACTTTCTTCCTTCCAGACCAGAGTAACCATGGCAACAGAGCTGCCCGTTTCCTTCACTCCTTCATTACAAACTGAGGGACAAAGTCTAAAACAACGTGGAGGAAAAGGGTTTCAGTACAGGTGTGTGGCGGTGCAGGGGGGACCTACAGGGGATTTTCTACTTGAGCTACTGAATGGTTTAAACGAGTGACAAATGCGGGATCAAACAGATGTAAATCATTTGGTAAATAAAGTGTTACTTACTGTAAATACCATGATTTACTGCAGCATTGTGTGTTCGTGTCACTCGGTAGAAATTCACAGTAACAACCACAGATTCTCAGTTTCCCACTGAGTCGCATCACGGGACTCAAACCCCAAACCCCCAGTTCCCCAGTGAAGGGAGAGAATGTGGGTGGAGTGACTGAGTCATGTGGGAGGTGCTTGGTGGATGAAGGTGGGGCACGAAGCCCCCCTTTGCAGTGTGATGGTGTTTCCATGCCCTCACATGCCCTTGTGGGCGGGGCTCTTGTGGGCTGCAGGGGAGGGGCTGTGGTCCTCGTCACCCAGATGACTATGTTGCCATTGGCAGGTGAGGTGACAAGCTGTCACTCTCTATGACGATGTCCTCCTCCTCTTCGTCACTCTCGCCTTCGGCTCCGCTGCCCTTGCCGTGTGGCTGAGAGGCGGGGGCGTGGCCGGGGGTGGAGTTGTGTCCCGAGCCAGAGGTGGCGCCACGCATCATGTTGTTACGCTGGTTGGCCGGCTTCACCGTGATCACCAGGTTGTTGCTGTTGGCCACCATCATGTGGGTGACCTGGTCCAGTGACTTGCCAGCCACGTCGATGCCGTTGACCTCCAAGATCTCGTCATTGAGGCCCAGCAGCCCTGTGCTCTCGGCCAGCCCCCCTCGCACCACACGGGAGATGAAGACGCCCGGCACCTTCTCCACCCCCTGCTGAGTGACCCGCATGCTGATGCCGTCCCGGATGTAGAAGCCGAGAGGCCGGTCGGAGCCGTGCTTATGCAGCCGGACACGCAGGTGCGTCACAGGCAGGATGTCCACGTCGATGATGGATGACACCTGGCGGAAGTTCAGGGGAGGACCGATGACTGGCAGGGAGTGGGGACCCTTCTTCTTCCTCTGCAAGGTTTCGACACTGAAGGCAGATTCCATGACATCTAGGAAAACAGAGGGAGCAGAAATGTTTAAGTGTCACTCAGTTCTGTATCACTCGGTCAGCCATGTTGCTGGTCATCAGTGTTGCTGGTCACTGACCCTCAGCAGCAGGGGTGGGGGTATGACCACTGCGTAGGGAAGGTGAAGTAAAGTGCCCCCCAACCCCTCCACAGACAGGACACTGACCTACAATAATGACAATAAGTAACAATAATGCTCTGCGGCACCTTCCTCCCTCCGCAGGACCAGGAAACAGCGGCTGCTGCGCCTGCACAGGTTTGCAGACAGGAAGAGTCACTGAGCCGGTTTGGTCGCTTCCTTTATAATGTCAACGAGACCAAAAAGGCCACAGTGTCACTGTGACTCCGGGATGGAACCACCGCACAGCTACACACACACACACACACACACACACACACACACACACACACACACAACTACAGACAGCAGCAGGACGTTTAAACAATAGAAAAGGATGGTTTAAACAATGTGCTGTGATGGAACTCATAAGCTGAGGTGTGATGAGGTGGTGGGGCAGCAAGCAGCTTGAGAAAAGGCATCAGGAACACATACTGTGCCAGTCAACAGTCCAACCTGACCTTGGGTTTCTATGTAAATGAACTTGTGGATAAGAACCAACCAACCAATCAGCACAGAGTTGATCAAATCCACAAAAGTATATTGTTACAAACAATCAGATGAGCTACATTATTATTATCATGAGCAGCTCCTACTGCCTGTTCGCAGATGCCCTGGTTCCCCAGACTGGCCCTGATCCTGTGGGGGGCCTTACCTTTCCTGTGCAGGACGACTCTGAGCAGAGGGCCCACTGTAGACACGGCTCGCCGGAAGTTCTCGTCGTTGTTGATGGGCAGCAGGTCCCCGTAGACGTCGACGTACGTGACGAGGACATCTAGGCCCTGGAGCCTGTGGACGGACTGCAGCAGCCGGTAGAAGTTGTGGAAGCGGTCGGTGCTGGACAGCGGGAGGCCGAAGCGGCGGAATTCTGCGTCAAACTGCCACAGTGCACCACGTTTTAGTCACTGAGGCCGTCCAGCTGCTGGACAAACTCATCTCACCTCCTTTACCACTTTTTCTCCATGAAAGTGAGTCCACAGAACCCAGCGTGTGACCTGCAGGGGGGCCGGAGTCCGACCCAGTTCACCCAGTAGGACCCCACACAGAAGCCATCATTAACCTGGGAGGGACACTAGCTGGGCCCATGTGACCCCCATGAAGAAATGTGCCAGAATGAGGCTGTCCAGATGCCTGCTGGGTCTCCTCAGCCCCCAGCAAAACACGTCATACGTGAAATAGCGGTTCCTTCAGTTATTGTTGTTATTAAACCGGCTCCTTTGTCCAAGTGGCAGTTTTAGACTGATTTTCCCATTTGTACACCATGGTATTTTCTTACTGCCTCAGGAGGCAGGATTCGAACCCAAGACCTTCTGTTTTCTAAGCACCACGCCTCCTGCTGTCCCCACTATGACCCTTCAGGCGGAGAACTGACGAGTGCCACTGTCAGTACTGACAACGTTAACCGACTTGCCGCGGCCCCTCAGCCAGCAGGACCCTCCCTGCCATTAAGTGGTTAATTGATACACCCAGAATACACCCCCTGTCCACCCCCTCGCGCTCACCTATCTGCGCTCACACCTGCCCGGGACCTGTTCCTGGTAGTAACACAGCAACTTACTTTGCTCTTGATCGCCACATGACCAGTCGCACTCCCCCGGGGGGTCCTCTGCTCCCGGGACATGTCGGCAGGTATGCTTGGGGGGGGTGCCACCTGGCACGCGTGGAGCCCCCAGGTAGTGAATGTGTGTCCCTCACACGCTCACAGCGTCAGCACCA
The DNA here is from genome assembly GCA_900497675.1 of Arapaima gigas. NCBI lineage: Eukaryota > Metazoa > Chordata > Actinopteri > Osteoglossiformes > Osteoglossidae > Arapaima > Arapaima gigas. The sequence continues at coordinate 182,541 of UFQX01000608.1, forward strand.
AAGTGGCTCAGTTTGGGAAAGAGTTCTGTGATAAGTGCTCCCCCCACCCCCACCCCCATGGGGTGGGGCTTCTCTCATTCCAAAGCAATGATGTCGTGGAGGGCAGTGACGCCACGACGATGTCACATGTGTTCCCCGGTGTCCAGGTGGGTCCAGAACCAGTGTTCGGTTTGACCCTCAGATGTTTTAGTGCTGACCCCCCCCACCAGCCTGAACCAGAATTGAGTAAAACATGACCCCCCAAAGGAATATTGTATATGAGCAACATTATTATAGGCAGCCTGTACAGAGAGGGCAATGTGGTTGTGGGTGGGACCCAGAGCTCAGCTTCCCGATACGGTGACATTCCTGCACACCTGGGACGGGTCTGGCAAGTCGTGCCGCTGCGAATGACAGGAGTTCACCCCCCCCGCCGCATATTTACACACACAGTCAGGGGGTTCAACCCCACACCTTTCCCACATTTACTACTGTGTGTGTCAGTTCCTGCAGAAGCTGTCAGAGCCGCGTTACTCTAACGTGTTCCGTATGTCACCATCATGCAGGGCTTTTCTGTCACACACCTGTCCCCTGTGATCCACGGTGAGGTGAGAATGATAATAAAAAACACAATACAGGTAAATTAAAGGCAACACCTGTCCTCACAACAGGAAGTGATCGAGTTGCGTCTCCCTCCTTACTGTCATCGGAGCCAATCGATTGGACAACAGTGGTACAAACAGCTGTGGCAGCTCACAGGGACGCGTGTGGATCGTGACCCAGCTGGACACCTGGTTCTGACTTCCCTGGAATGAGGGTAGTGCTGGTGGGAGGTAGGAGGGGAATGCTGTCGTACCTGTCAGGTGGCTCTGGGGCTCCCGGCGCTCAGCTGACATGGAGGCCCAGCATTCCTTTAGCTCATCATGTTCCCAGCATACCTGTCCTCCAGGGACACACCCCCACCACCACCTGGCTCGACCCTAAACTGAGCAGTTGCCATGACGATATCCTCCCCTCTCAGACTCCCTCGGCCCCTGAGTCCCGGCAGGGGGGCCGGTGCCATCAACCCCGGTTATATTATCTGAATGAACGAACCAAAGGAGGGACTGACCAGCAGGTTGTAAGTTTAAATCCCAAGATGACCTCTGCTGTTCTGAATTTCTTCCGTAAATGTGAAGCAGTATGAATGTGTGAGACTTTTGTTTATACTGCTGGGTCCCCCCCACCCCTGACAACAGTACATGTTCAGCTCACAGCCCCATGTGTGCCACACCCAGCAGATTCCTGCAGCTTCTCTGGACTGTGCTGCCAGGGTGTGACCTGCTTCAGAATCCTGCTGATGCTTCTCACAGATGATCCAGAACTTTCATCATGATATTGAGGGGCTGCTTGTGCAGCCCGGTAACATCTCAGCAGCTCTTTCAGGAACAATTTCAGGGTCCGACTGGCAGCTGACAGGCAGATAGACAGATCGACTGTGAACGAGATTTTAAAGGATGCCTCTTGTCAGGGTATTTTGCACATCCTGATACACCTGCTCCATGGTGAGGTACAGCGGTCCTCTTGCCCCCTGCGGACCGAGTCCTGAAGGTGGTGCCGCACCAGCGTCTTTGTGGACAAATGAGCTGCCGCTGATGCTCAGTCAGGACTCCTCACACCAGGCCGGGTGACCCCAGACCGTCACCACTGCCAGCAAGGTAGTCCACGGAATCCAGTGCATGCTGGATACCCAGGTCCTCACCAGAGCAGTAAACATGGTAATGAGAAATGGGGGGTGTGTTGTGAAACTAATCTGGTTGTTCAAAACCCTAATACTGAATTATGGAGCTGTGTTTTTACCCTGAATTACCCCCTATTACAGGAAAAGCGTGTTGTCACGTGAGGCGCAAATTTCTGGCAGGAATGTAGAAAATGAAACATCCCAGGGGGCCGTGCAGTGAGAGGCAGTCAGCAGGTCCGGTGGCCTGGTTCTGCCCCAGGCTGATGCGAACGTGCTGACGAGTTGCTTGGCAACAGACGTGAGAAAGGATGGGCTCCTGGTGGTGGCCATCCAACCCGGCTGGGTCAGGACCGACACGGGTGGCTCGGAGTCTGTGTGTCACCGTGCCCTGCTCTGGCTGCCCTGTGACTGATTCGATGTGTGTACCATCTTGGCTGTGTGTCCTGCCTTCTTAGACCCTCCCCCCGGTGGCGACGCACACACTCTGGTGTGACAACCTTCCCCTTTTAAAAATAATAAAAACGTTCCTGGACCTCTTATCATTTCTATGTGTGCAATACAGAGTGATGACATCGCAGGACTGTTGTTCACTGTCACCACCAGCTGAAAACAGACAGAGACGGATTGATTGACTAATTTCCAAGTAACATGAGGCAACTGACACCTGAAAGAGCCGCTGAAGTCTCCTTCCCGGCCCAGACAGTGAAGGCCAGTAAGAGGATCCCTTGTCCCTCACTGTTTGACGTGGGACAGTTTGTAAGATCGCAGCAGCAGGAAGCAGGTTGTCCGGCAGATCAGACACTTGTTTATTTTCTGATGAAACTGCTTCTCTGAGCTCTGGACAGGACCTCTGCTGGAGGGAGTCTGTCAGTGTCACAGCTCTTTGCAGGGTGCGCCAGGAAGCACAGAGCGCCACCTACTGACTCACACGCCTTAACCTGCTCAGTGAGCTGCCTTTTACCTGTACCCAGCAGGTGTGTGTGTGTGTGTGTGTGTGTGTGTGTGTGTGGGGATTCATGTGCACTGAAAGTGTGTGAGACGCTCGCTGAAGGGATAAGGAGCTCCGATGTGTCACAGGAGACAAGTGTCCTCTGTGAGACCCAGCAGACTGAGCTGTTAGGTTCGGCACTCTTCTTCTCCCCTCTCGGAGACGCTGCAGCTCCATGTTTCGCACTGATTTCTGCTCAGTTGCAGGACAGGGGGGTGTGTAACGCTGAGGCTCCCCGACGTCCGCTTCCGGTTACGTCACTTCCTGTTGTCCGATCGCTCTGGCGGCGGCGACGACACAAACGGCGAAAGAAACCGTAGAATAATGTAACAACTGAACACGTTTGAGTTCCATTGTGACTTTTCAGAAGTGGCGCCCCCCCCCGCAGGTTCTCAGGTAACAACACTATAAATACTCTTTTTTTGCCGAGTTCCTGATCTACTGGCAGCAGGCCGTCCGTGAGCCGACAGACTGATACTGGTTACAGCTAAAAAAAAAAATCACAGAACATTAAAAACATACATACATGACATCTTTATAAACATGAAACGTTTACCACGGGCCGCCGAGTGCTATTTGTCCCCCAGCAGAATTAATGTGCCCCCCTAGTGTGTGTGTAGAAGTCCACCAAGACATAGTGACCCCCCACCCTCCAGGTGATTATTACACCTGTAGAGCAGAGACGTTTTCATGTGAAAATGACAGCTTTGCAAGACCCCGGTCACGTAACTCCGTCAGTTTGTCAGGGTGGGAGGTGACAGGAAGTCACACTCGGCTCCCTTGGGCCCTTCACACATGTCCTCTGTCTCTTTCTTCACAGCACCTGGACCCATCAGTCACACAGGGACCATGATCCTCCACTTCTGCCCCCAGTGTGGCACCAAGCTGCAGGCCGGATTCAAGTTCTGCCCATCCTGCGGAGAGAAGCTGCCCTGTGACTTGAACGCCGAATCCCTGACAACCCAGAGGCAAAACCCCCACCCCTCCAAGCTCTCAGATGTCACTGGCGGAGGTAGGAAGGAGGACCCAGGGTGATGCAGGTTGTGTATATACCTGTCCAAAAATAAACGCATCCTTCACCGCAGAAAGGAGTCCTCTGCTTTACACCTGTAATATAAGCAAAGCTCCTTAAAGAAACAGGAGAATTGATGTTCATGCCGAGTGTTTAGCGGCGTGCTCTTAAGGGGGAAAACCGACTCACCTTGCTCCCCTGTCTCTTGTTCTTTCTAGGCTCCGACCTCAGCCGCCCCCCACTGCGCAAGACCCGCCAGGCCACATCCAGGAGTGGTCCAGAGGGTGTGGTCAGCAGCCAGATCAGCTCATCTCTTGCTGTGGTCCAGGATTCTCTGCCCACAGGTGAGGTAATTTTAACCATGTGTACAGCTACTGGAAGTGGAACCTAGTTACAGTTACCAAGCTCAGCAGTTATCAGCAGTGACGTAATTATGAAATAATATAGCTTTTATTTTTTTCAAAGGGGGCTATTGGAGGTGTATTTATTAATTTTACATCTTAAAGAATTTTTCATTTGATCAAATCTGCTCTGAAATACGCTTCCTAATCTGTAGGTCAGAGTCCTCAGCCTTTGTTGTCACCACTGAAACTTCAAGCGTCCCCAAAAGTGAAGCAGGAAACGCAGACGGGTTCAGTAGCCGCAATTAAAGGTACCACCAAGTCTCCGTGTGCAGGTGAGCAGCGTGTTGTTATGTCCAGTGGACTGCAATGGATTAATGTATTTCAATCACATTCAGCCCTTACGTAACGGGCTTCCTTCCCTTACCACACAAATCCAGTACAGCACCATTTGAAGATATACCCCTTTTTCAACAGAAAGGGCTTATTATTCAGAAAATTACATTTTGTCCAAGTGGTCACTTTACCTCCACAACAGCGGTGAAAAGAGGTGACATGAGCACCTGTTCGTCTTTGTGTTATTTCAGCAAGGGGCAGGTTGGTACAAGAAACAATTCAGTCCCAGTACATTGCAGCTGCTGTGCAACTTTGAGGCTCCCTTGTACTTTGGTACAGCACAGTACACTGAGGGAAGCGGTCATAAAAACTGCAGGCAACAAAAATGATTAATAAAAGAAGACAGGTGTCTGTAGTGTGTTCTTTCAGCCTGTAGTTTGTAGAGAAGACAGGACAGTGCAGTTGCTGTGAGGCTGTAGGGGTGCTACTATTAGGGTAGATTGATAGAACAAAGTTAGAACGTTAAAGGTAATAGGAGAGAGAATTTCTCTCAGTGCTTCTTTATGTTTTTTTTTATGAGTGTGTTTCACCCTGCAGTCACTTTCTGTTGCTTCATTTAAAATGACAATTTGAAACCCCAGTAAAACGCATGCTGTGTTGCTCACCTGCTGCAGGAACGGAAGGAGCCTTTTCTGTTTTATTCAAAACAAGGGAAATCACTTCAAAATGACAACCGCCATTTGGAACAACAAACGAATACGGTTAAACGACTGCTTTCTTAAAAACACAGTAAAGCAAAAAGAAGAGGTCGTTCTGAAATCTCTCTTTTCAAAAACAAGCCAAAAAGGCAATGCACTGAACAAGTGCTCACTGATAATGAAAGAAAATATAACAGTAACAAGCAAGGTAAAGACAATTTCTCATGACAACCGAGTGTCAGAAATAGACATACAAGCATCATTGTCCCAATCTAGACTGTTCCTGAAAATGTGTCTGATAGTGAATTTTCAGCAAGCAGGAGCCTGTATTCAGTTATTTTCAAAGGAAAAAATAATAATGTGTTGTCAGCTTATTCAAAACACTCCCAACCATTTTCCCCAAGAATTTCTTCGCCAGCTTTTCCACTTTCACTTGGTGTAGGGAAGTTGATGGTGATGATGCACAATATGTTTAAACAATACGAGTGTGAAGCGTGATCCTCTGTTGCCTTTCCTGGCAGCTTCTGAGTGTGGTCTGATGTTCCAGGGGAGTTTTGTACTGAACTCCAAGGCTGGAGTTTTAATTCAAATAATAATGAACCGGGATCTACTGAGCACGTTGTGCTTATTGTCAACAACTTTGTAACTGTGCATCAGAAATCAGTAACTGGTTTACCATAAACTGCTCTGCTGCCTCCCATTTATTCAGTTAACGCACCCAAAATGGCCGACATACTTCTCTGGAGGTGTGTTCACCTCCCATAAAGTCCCACTGTCTGAAACCAATATCGTCCTTCCTAACACATACAAGTCATGCTCTCACCTGCACTTACTCACAACTTTAACATTTTCACTGGCGTGTGCTTTGGAACATCTTCATATCCAGATAGCAGAGCAGGTTTTCCATTCAAAGGGATTTCTGAGTACAAATTCCTGCAATTCCTTATAGCAAGTATGCAGGCAGGGAAACTTTGGATAGCTAGGAACATTGTTGATGTAATGGTCATGCATAAAAATATGAATATGGTATTTTAATTAATTCCAGAAGAAATACTTTTTTAGCCAGGAACCTTAATTATTCCATAGGATATAATAAATGGAACCCTAACCATGGAAATTCACCTGTTGCAACAAACGGGCCCCGTAACTTGAAGACTGGATTTATTAGCAATAATTTAGATGATTGAGTTGAAGAAGACTAAGCAGCAGGGGTTGAGTTATTGTTGGTATTACTATAACTCTGTTTTCTGTCTGTCTCCAGCTAAAAACCCTGAAGCCCGTCCATCTCCACAGAAGCGGAAGAGGGGCTCGCTGTCCGTGAAGCAGGAAGAGCGCAGCGCTGTGCCCTCCTCCAGCTGCCCTACATCAGCCTCTCCTGGTGAGCAGAGGGCTTCCCTCCTGGTCCCGGGGGACACGGTGTGTCACTGTGCATCCGCCCTCTCTTCACTGCCAACCTCAGAAGTATCTGAAAAATGTGTCCCATTACGGAATAAATTAGTAGAGTTCAGCACCAAACTGTCTAGGTGAGCTGCTCTCACTGCAGCTTCAGGACCTGGTTTTCACTTCGTTTGCACACAAAGCCTCTTCTTACACCGAGAGACCAGTTAGGTTGTGACCCTGTCCAGGGGATCAAGTGCCATGCGGCTTCCTGCCATCTCTAGGAAGGGCGTCCATTTGTCCTTGTCCATCTCTGCCTCTCGTCTCCCTGTCTTCACTGCAGCCAAAGGCAGAGCAAAGAAGGTGAAGCGGGTGAACCCTCTGGAGCCGCTGCCCAAGAGCGAGGAGCTGAGCGACACAGCCGGCAGGAAGTGGCAGCTGCTGGAGCTGCTGAGTCAGGGTGAGGGGGAGCTCATCTACGCAGGTGAGGAGGTCACGGTGCCGTCATCGCAGGAGTCTGCAGCTTGAGAGGCGCCCCGTTCACTTGCGTCTCTGTCTCCTCTGACCCTCCAGTGCAGCAGGTGGCCACGGGTGCAGCCTCTTCAAGCTACAAGCACATCCTCAAGCTGGTGAGTGGGGAAGCAGTCACTGTCTTTCTCATCTCGTACTTTTACTGACATTTAGTTGTGCAGTGGGGAAGGTGTTTGTCCTCGCAGCGCCTTACAGAGTCAGTGGAACCAGCCAGGTGTCGACATTTCAGTCAGAGGGTGTCTGAGGTCACAGTGCAGCTTTGGATTTAGAGGAAGCTTCTTAGTCTCATTTATTCATTTTCTAATGCTTTTCTCCAAAGTGGCAAAGCCTTAAGCTACTTACACTGATGTACTCTTTTATACAACAGGGTAATTTTTTTACCAATTCTGGGTAAGTTCCTTCTTTAAGGTTCCTGCAGCAGGAGGTGGGATTCAAACCCAGGTCCATTAAGTCCAGAGGCAGCAGGTTGCTGATTGACTCCAATCCTCAAACAGCACTGAGAAGCCCAGTGTGATCATGACAGTGTGCGCAGCTGCACCCCACCTGTGTATATACAGCAACACAAACACTAAGTCCTCTTTGAGCCCCCATCTCCCTGCTGAACGTCCCTCAGTAGATGCTCCAGTGTGTCTTGCTCCTGTCCACAGGGTGCCAAGGATGGGAGGATCTTCAATGAGCAGAACTTCCTGCAGAGGGCTGCCAAGCCAGCATCAGGTAAGGAAGCAACTATGGGAGCTCACCTGGGGTGTGTTTTTTCATCACTGCCGGCGCTGACAGCAGCACTGCTGACAGTTTTACCGTGTTCGTACACTGCCAGCTGTATCTTAGGAGAGCGTGCCTGTCACTGTAGGGGGGTCTCACACACAGCGTATATTGTCTCCCCCTAGTGGAGAAGTGGAGGAAGCTCAACAAGATGGATTTCCTGGGCATCCCTGCCTGCGAGGGCTTCGGACTGCATGCAGACACTTACCGGTGTGTGTGTGTGTGTGTGTGTGTGTGTGTGTGTGTGTGTTAATTATCTTCCTGTGTTTTCGGTATGCTTTCCCATGAGCCTCACCTGTCACCTGTGGCTCCACAGGTTCCTGATCTTCCCCAACATGGGCCGCACCCTGCAGTCTGTCATGGAGGAGAGTGGACAGCTTCTGTCCCAGAAGGCCATGCTGCAGATCAGCTGCCACATAGTGAGTAATGTGGGTCAATCTCTGTGTAGGTCAGTGTGAAAGTGGATAGAGATGAAGGCCGGAGTGAAGTGGACTATGGTGATGATGAGATATGATGACTGTAACTGTACTATTGATGGCTCAGTGTCCTGGTTTAATGGTACGTTTTACTCGGTTTACCTCTGACCCCCCCCTTCCCCCCATCCACCCAGCTGGATGTGCTGGAGTATATCCATGAGAATGAGTACGTGCACGCAGACATCCACGCTGAGAACGTGTATGTGAACCCAGCAAATGCCACACAGGTGAGCCGGCACCCCCTCCCCACACTCCCAAACACAACCCTCCCCGCTGCCCTGCCTCACCCCATACATGGTTACAGGTGTACCTGGCAGGGTACTGCCACGCCTTCCGCTATTGTCCTGGAGGGAAACATGTGGAGTACCGGGAGGGGAGCCGCACACCACATGAGGGCGCCGTGGAGTTCATCAGCATGGACTCCCACAAAGGAGCAGGTGAGGGCGGGGACTCAAGGACGCTGTGGCGTGCTACTTGGACACTGGCTTCTTGTATTACACATGGTCCAGTTACACATTTTCAAAGGTATAAACATTTTTTTAGCTATTTAACTTTGCATTTTTATCTTGTGACCTGTGTTTCCTGGCTGAGCTGATAGATGTCAGTAAAATTTAGCCAACAAAACAGTAGTCTGGCACCACCTTAATTCAGCTCACATCCACAGTGTTTACAGCTCCTGTCTGCCATTCAATAAACAGGAACGTTGCTCATGTCTGTGGGATCAATCAGTCAACAATCAGTACTGAATCGGAGTTAGTAGTTACAACATATTTTTACTGTCCATGTGATTTAAAATTTAAAATTTTAAATTTACTGTAACCTTATATTAATGAAAGTTAAAAAATTTTAAAGGATTTTTATCACAGCTTTATTGTTGTGAGCTTTCAACTGTGGGACGTTATGAAGTTGGGGAGGTCATATGTCAGTGAATTGTGCACAGTGTGTGTGTCGTAGTTCTGTTCTTTGGCAGTGACCCCCCCCCTCCCCTTCAGGACCGTCCCGCCGCAGTGACCTGCAGGCGCTGGGCTACTGCATGCTGCACTGGCTGGCCGGACACCTGCCCTGGAGCGCTCTGACTGACAATCCAGACAGGGTTGCTGTGGAGAAGGACAGGTGAGGGCTTTACTCGGGGTCAAAGGTCAGCAGGCAGAATAGACAGCAGTCATGACATGGGTGCCTCATGTCCTTCCTGGTCTCCATGCAGGTTTGTGCGTGACGTCCAGGGTCTGCTGAGCCACTGCTTTGGGAAGAAGAAGGTGCCAGGTGAGTTGCGGTGCCCCCCTAGCAGAGGGAGCGACTCGGGGGTCTCAGCTCTCATGCACACATCGCACCAGTCAGGCAAAAATAAACCTTCTAACCTTTATTTATCTGACAAGGTGACTTACAGTGTTAAACAACTTTACACCAGTTTGTACAGCTGGGTAATTTTTACTGCATCAGTTTCAGGTAAATACCTTGATCAGGGTACTACAGCAGGAGGTGGGATTCATGTTCTAAAGGTGTCAGGTCCACCTACTGGCCAAACTCTCAGTAGCAAAGGCCTCTAGGACTGTGAAAGACCACATCTGGTAAGTGGAACTGCCCCTTACTTACCTGTGCTCCCACCCAGGTGCAGTGCAGCTGTACCTGTCCCAGGTGATGGGAATGCAGTACACAGAGAAGCCAGACTACCAGTGGCTTCGAAGTGGCCTGCAGGAGGCGCTGGAACAGCAGGGGGGTTCGCAGCACCAGCCTCTGGACCTGAAGGTAAGGACACCTTTCTAGTTGTGACCCACTATGTGCTGCAGTCTTGGAGGAGCAGCTTTTCCAGGTTATTCAACTCACCTCCACACTGTTTAGAGCTTGTGTCTGGCGTTCCTGAGTGTCAGTGATCATATCAAAGTGAGGAATGCTGCATATGTTTATGGGACAAATCGGTTGCCTTTCAGCAGGTGGTGCAGATGGTAAAGTTTTATTTTCATTCATTTAAAATGAGTTTTAAATGTGAATGAAACTCAAAAATTCACAAAAATATTAATGTTTTGCAGAGCACTACTGTTACAGCTACATCTCATTTTTTAAAGAATCTGTGAGTAAATAGCGGGATGTTTGTATTATAATACTTACATTCATACATTTTTCATTTGTTTGACACTTTTCTCTAAAGTTAAGCTACTTATACTGATTTACCTGCTAATTTTTACTGTCGGTTCAGGGTAAATACCTTTCTCAAGGGTACCGCAGCAGGAGGAGGTTTGAATGTGGGTGCTTTGAGAGGAAGATAGCGGCTCTAACCACTGTGCCACCTGTTGCCCGGGTATTAGACCTAGTTATGAACAGAATGAGTTACAGTCCGACTTCCAGTTGCCCAGCTGTGACTGGCAGCCTAGGAGCTGCAGGACTGTGGAAAGTACTGAGGTCCTGGTGAACAGGCGGTGTCGTCCTGCACCACGACGCTCAGCTGCAAATATGTCAAACGAGTGGTATTTGCCAGGCCACTAACTGACCTGTTTGTCCTTACTCAGCTCTAACCAGGGCAGGTGAAGAGTCCCGCTGGAGTCCCTGGTGTAAAACATCTGCGTCCTGCACTGCCTCTGCGCTCCCAAGAGACTCCGTCAGCGCGAATTTCACACAGAGGGTTAAATGCCATTAATGGCGGTCTGAATGTTGGCAGAAAGTGGAGGTTTAATCGTGTGTGTTTATTTTATACTTATTATACTTTTTGTGGTAAATGCATTACCGAGACTCTGTTTTTCCTACTGATTTTTACTCATTTTACCTGTTTTTACTTTTTGCTGTGTTTTCAGAGTTTTAGTGGAGAGAATTAAAAACAGATCAATATGATACTGATGTCTGTACATGTTCTATGCTGTGTCCGTCATGCGAATGGGAGGGGAGAATGTGCGCCACACCACCATTTGAATTAGAGCCACAGCTGCTGAGCACTACAGCAGTCATCATGGAGCTCAGGTAGCACCACGCTGGGATCTGTGTGTCGGCTCTGAGGGATGTTAGTGTAACCTGTGTCTGTTTCTTCCTCGTCCACAGCAAACTGGGAGGATGTGACTTTGCTTGACTTACAAACAGAACAGAATATGAACTTATTCTCACAGGAGCCATAATTCCATCTCTGCACCGGGAGGGACAGTGCTGCTGCTGACCAAGCAGAAGGGAGGAGAAGTGACTGGAGGATGACTGGGGTGGAGGGAGGGGAGTGGACAGCGTTCTGTGGGGGCCGGCAGGTTGTGGGAATCTCCTCTGTTCGTACCAGTTGATAGTGAAAGTTCCTCTGCTGACCGTCCTGGAAATGCAGGCCATCCAGCAGGGGCCTGCGAGGTGAAGCCTGTTTATGAATAGTGTGGAGGACGGACAGAAACACCACATGGTGCTACTGCAGGAGGACCAGCAGGACCATAAAGGGTGGGGTGTTTACAGAGGCCACTCCCAGTCCTGTACAGGTGCTCTGCTTCTTGCTTATTCCTGGGGGGGGGTTGAGCACCAGCTCAGTGTTGGCCTCGGGTGCAAGCATCACCTCCCCTGTCCTCTCTGCGCGCCTTGATGCCAGGTCCCACCCAGCAGTCACCGCAGTCAAACACAGTTAAAAACGTCCACAGGTCTTTCATTATGTCTATATTTATCTGTCTCTTCTGGCCACTGCAAAGGAGTCGAAAAGGCCAACGCCTCTCCCTCTCTGTCTCTTTCTCTCTCTCTCACACACACACACACACACACACACAGAGTGAGGTTTGGCCTGTGTTGGAGACAGCGTGCTGTCATTTAGTTTAGTATTTTCCAGTTTCACTCGTCTCCATGGTGATGAGTGGTATGTACAGGAGAGGCCCAGTGGGGGGGCACTGGGGTCTGGGTACGAGGGTGGGTGGAGCCTCAGAGCCCCCCAGCGCTGTTGTTTGTTACATTGTGGCTTCTGTTTATTTCAACCATGTGTGGACAGAACCATGGTGACTGCTGCGCATGACGACTGGGACCACACTCACCACCCTCTCTGGTTGCTTTGGTAACAAGGCAGCAGCAAGTGCTGTGGGGGGCTCCATATCCACACAGAGCAGAGGTGGGGAAGCACCATCTTTGCAGTGCATTCTGGGATGAGGATATGACTGCACCAGCTGTCCTCTCAGTGTATTTTTCCTTTTTGCGCTTGTGTGCCGCTGGCTTTTGCTATCACTGTTACTCCGCCCCCCCTTCTCTCTCTCTCTCTCTCTCTCTCTCTCTCTCTCTCTCTCTCTCTCAGTCACACACACACACGTGTGTGTGTGTGACAGAGAGTCCAGGCCATCTTATGACACACCCCCCCTCGCCGCAGGACTGCCCTGACCAGATGCAACAGATTACAAGACTTCACTTCATGGTCTTGAGGACCTTCTGCTCGTTTTCTCCACTTTGCCACTAGTATTTATTTCAGTACGTAAAAAAGCGGATCACTGTGCAGCCAAACCAGCTTGGTTTCTAATAATCGGCGATTGTAATGGGTTATAATAACCATGTAAGGGTTTCAGTCCAGCAGGGGGCGCCGATGAAGGTGCTGCTCTGACGATCAACAGGAGCTTCGATCGTCCACCCTTCTGGCCACCGGGGCGGGACTCTGACCGACAGTGACGGAGTCTAACGGGTATTAACGGTGTTTTAGTGTCGCGAGGGAGCGGTCGCACAGTCGGTCTGTCGGTCAGGGGCGGAGCGCGCGCGGAGGGGAGGGGGGCGCAGTTTCTCCTGTTGCGGGAAAAATCCACGAAGGCAGAAGGAGCCGCGGCGCGTTCATGTGGATCCCGATGACGAGGGACGGAGAGCGAGCGCGCGAACCGGTCGCGAGGGACACACATCCCCTCGAGCTCATGTAGGTAAATCGGGGATAAATGGGTTTTAAAGGGCTTTTCTGTGGGGAGAAACGGAGAGCGCGCCGCGCGTGAGTGTGTGTGTGTGAGTGTGTGTGTGTGTGAGAGGGAACAGTGTACGGAACTGACCGGATTCACACATATGACGGAATTTGGTGGTTTGCAAACACACACAGTGTGTAAAGGCTGAGTGTCTTGTGGCTCTCGGGAAGTTAAGAAATATCACACTCGTGTGTGTGTGACAGACTTATTTATGTAACTAATAACTCACTCGTTTTCATTTTGACTATTTTTAGGCAGCCGCAGTTTTGTGGCATTTTAAAGTGAATTTGTGCCGGTTCGTAACGGTCCCGTGAACGAGCCCGGTGGGCTACAGGGGAAGTGGCTGCTGCTGCTCTTATTAAACTGTTAATAGTGCGACGCTAATTAAAGGATTAATGGCGGCATTAAGGCATGAGGAAGAGGGGGGGCTACAGGAAGTGAAGCTCTTCCCTGTGATGCCGACTGCGTGGGGCGGACAATAGACCCTTTGTGACCCCCCCCGGGTGGAGGGGGCTGATCGCCCTGATGGGTCATCAATAGAAAACAGTGAAGATATAGCGAGTCACGCGCCACATCTGCAGTGGACCTGCGCTCTGTCAGTTATTCTCGTTATTGTTGTTCTTTAGTTTGGCACTTTTCTTCAAGGCTGCTTGCACAATATTTCCAGGAGAGCAAATTTTACTGTGTCCGTCGAGGGGAAATACTCTGACTGAGGGGGCTGCAGCAGGAAGGGGGAGTTGAACCCAGGTGGCAGCTATAACTGCCCCACCCCCTGCTGCCCTACATAATGTGTGACCACTGTGGGGGACGTGTCACTGAAGGCGGGACCCCAGGAAACTCGTTGGTGTTGTGGCTGTTTGGGTGGGTGTGGCTGACCGTGTGGATGAAAGTTTTAAGACGTTCGCTGAAGTCAGGCAGGAAGCAGCAGGAACTGTGGGTTTGGGACTCGGAGGGTTAAAGAGGGAAGCGCTGACCTCAGAGCCCGTTTGGTGTGCTGTGTCCTCTGCTGCCTGTGAGACCAGATCAGGGTGTCCAGGAAGACCAGAACCTCGGCGTCACGTGTTTCCTCAGAAGTGCACAATATCAAGTGTATAAAACACATTTTCTTGAGTGTGTGATGGATTTTGGAGGCAAGGATCACCGCTTGTCCCTGTCTCGCTCACTTTCTGAGCACCCGTCCGGGTTGAGCTGCTGCTGTGAACTGAGCAGGTCTGCCGTTCTGCTATTGAGGAGAGGAAAATCAGGTCTCTGGCCTTGGCTGCGCTTCCCAGCTGTGTGACTGGACTTTACGGTCCAGCAGAGTCACACTGAGAACATTCTTGAAACCCAGTGTTTCTGCTCCAGTCTGGTGCTGTCTGGTCTGAGGGAAACTGACACTTCCTAGAACCATTTTTGGAGCTCATTGTGAAACCAGAAGTGGGGAGACTGTGTGTGTGTGTGTGTGTGTTACTGCAGTTATCTTCTGATATGTGCAAGTAAAACCCTTCTGAATCATTGAGACCATCCTCCTTCCAAACACCCAGACAGTGAGGCCTGTTATACAAACACACACACACACACACACACACACACAGGGTCCTGGTCATCCAAGCTCTGTTCCCTGTTTACTTTACCCACCTCGCTGAAGCGGAAACCCTGCAGTGGAGCCGGTATAAACTGGGTTTTCATTGCTTTTTCTCCCCATCTGAGCAGCTTCTGGCTTCATGGTTGCAGCCCATGTGGGAGAGCAGGAAAGTACTTTGACTGCTGGTAACACTTTCATCTCGGACAATTTTACTTCCGTTTGTTCCCAGTGTCATGAGAAGGAAGCAGGGACAGCTGGCCAGGAAGTCATCCGGATTACACACACACACACACACACACACACACACACACACACGCTCCAAAGTGGAAATTTGCATATGAGAGGAGAGCACTAGAATCTGCATGACCACCTTGGTGTGACAATACCAAAGTGGCAGAAATGACAGAAGTGTGATCTCAACTTGCTACTTGGAGCAGTGTGTCCCTCTGTCCTCCCAGGTGTCTTTGCAGCCTGTGGGCGTGGCATACAGACCCTCTGATCAGGTTCTCTCCCTACAATAATGGAGCCAACACAGAGATGGCAGGACAGATGGGATAAAATGGTGGGAATGCCAGTAGACCTGGTCTTGAGACATGCTGTTTACAAGACGCGTGACAAGCAGAGACAGACGATGGACAGGTGGACAGGTGTGTGACTTTGGGTGCTGCCATCTGCCTGTTGCCATAGTGGAACAGGCAGAGAGCTGAGAGTGAATGAATATGAGTAAATTATTAAACCACGAAAAAAAAGGGTTCGCCAAATCCCCCCAACCCTCTGTGGATGCCAACCTTGGCACCACAGGCAGGATTGAGCTCCGGGATCTTGAGAGTTCTGTTGCCTAGCAACTTGTGCCCCTGTGAGATTGCTCTTGGTAGTTTGGTGAAAGGTGAGAGGTCAGACCAAATAGAGTGATAAAAGCTCAAGTTTACCTGGGTTGGAGCTACCAGCACCCAACCCTGTAGCTGACCTGTGTTTGCTGGCAAATGCCTGCTGGGGGTTGACCAGGCAGGCCAGCTGAGGTGAGTGCAGCGAGTTGTGGGGGTCAGCAGCAGTGCCTGTTAGGGGACACTTCTTTGGCTCAGAGCAGCTGGATGGAAACTGGCTCTCGAGACATGAAGTGTGTCCACACTGGCAGGAAAGGAGCCAGAGCTGATGCAGGAGGTAGAAAAGTACAGACCAGATGTAGTCAGTCTCACCTCCATACACAGTTAGCTTTAGTAGGAGACCTGTTGATTTGGGTTGGCGCCTAGCGTTTACTGGAGTTGTCCCACCTGAGAGGGTATTCAGTAAAGCGCATCTGGAGGTCGTCCCGGTGGATCAGAAAGTTACTGCAATGCAGCCTTCTGGGAAGCCATTTGGATAGAGAAGGGGGTCAACTGCATTGTGAGCCTAGAGAGCTCCAGATGTGCACAAATGTATAGACTGACTGCACACGCCACAGTGGCAGCAGTTGCACAAGTACAAATGCAGATGTGGCGGTTGTGTAAAGTGACCTTTGGATGTCCTCAGCAAGGGAAAGCAGAATGTTGCCCATGTTGTTTTCACCAGGGGCTGGGCTGAGCTGACCTTGACTGGAGCACTTTGAGGAGCCCCTGAAAACAGTAAGCAGGCCATTCTTGCAGGAGAGAGTGCCATAGATTTGTTGTAGAGTTGAGGTCCATCTCTCTGGTTGAGGGTACTGCAGGCTTTCCTTTTTAACCCTAGGTTACTGGAGGCTACCACAGAAACAGTGTGGTTTCATTCTGGCTCTGGACAGTGACAGTGAGCAACTTCTGCAAGGAGAGCAGAGACCAGAGAGGCCATGGAAGTGAGCTAATTGCAGTTTGCAGCAGCTGTGTGGACCTGGATCAGGTTTGCAGTTGTGTGCTGTATACTGTAGGTGATCTTACCGCCTCTTCTGGGTGCATCTGCAGAGCCAGAGGTGTGTCCAGACTTGAGGTGCTCCATCTAACGTGTCAATGGTGGGGGCTGGGCTTCACCAAGAGGGAGTTTTGTCTAGGCAGAGTGGAGGTTTGGCAGGAAGGCAGTGCTTTTTCTTCAGCAGTAGATGAGTCGTGGGGTCAGGGGTGACCTGTATACAGTTTATATCTCCTTTCCCTTTGCTCACGAGCAGCTCGGACCAAATGGGTCAATGTGTCAGACCAGCACTGCATATTTTTGTAGTATATATGATACAGTTAGATGTTGAGTCCATGGTTGCAACTCACTTCCTTGCTAAAGTGGCCATATTAGGCAGGAATTTACATTTACTCTGTACTCAGTCTGGCTGTTGGTCTGAAACATTGACTGTTTGAGGCTTGGTCTCGACTTGCTGGTGGGTAAAGTGAAATAAGAAAAGCCACAAATCCTCGCAGTTGTTCCTTGCCTGGTCACTTTGACCCTCATCACCCTGTGTGCTGCTGCGGATGAGCTTTTCTCTTGCTGCGAGTGGAAGTTGGTCCTCTGTGAACCGTGGAGCAGCAGTAGGAGCAGAAACATGGCGAACAGACAGCGAGTCATTGCAGCAACAGGGTTTCCAGCACCGGTGAGCTCAGACACACCTCCTTTCCCCACCCATGACCTCTGACCTCTCTCTGCATGTAGGGCGTCCCCCTGGAGCTGCATCCACCACATCCTCCCAGATCCTCTCCACGTCTGCAGCTAGGAGCCGGTGTTTTGACAGAGTCCTTCAGCACGACAGGTCCCGCAGGTGTGTTGATCTAAACTTGGAATCTGGTTGTGACCCCTCAGGGTTCCCAGAACCCCCCCCCCAACAAGAGAGTGTGGCTGCTGCTGTGGACATCTGAGTGTGACATATTGCACACTGTAATCGGTGTCAAGTCCCGGTCAGGCAGAACAGTGTACAGTGACTGAACAGTGTGTGTTTCCCCACAAGGGCTGACGCTACAGTGTGTGTGAGGAAGCAGGATGTTTGCGCTCTCTGCCAAAGCCCCCCCCTCCAGGGTCCCGCAGCCCGAGAGGCTGGATGAGGTGTACGAGGCACTGAGGAGAGGCCTGCAGTGAGTGAGATCATGCCCCCGCACACACACACTGAACACTACACAGGATGTACACAGCAGCTGTACACAGGTATGTACAAATGAGTGTGTTCAGATGGGAAGTGATACGTGTTACCCCGCCCCCAGGTCCTACTTGCAAGTCCATCAGCTTGAGCTGGACAGTCTGAATGTCCAGATGATTGAATGCAAGAGGAACTCCAGGCTGGTAAGCGCAGAACCTGGACCCTAAGGCTCTTTCCTGTTAAGTGTGTGTTTCCTGTTATTATTAATGATGTGGTTAAAGTTCACCCTCTTTTCTACAGGGGCTTCTCTATGAACTGGACAAGGTAAGGTGTCTTCTCTTTTAAGCACACTCAGGTGGACACTCAGCATGTCTATGAATCCAAGTTCATCTGTGACAGTGAATTAGAAACGCCATGTGATGGAAAGGAGAGTGCTACCTTCACACTCATGTTGTTGTTTGCCCCACACAGCAAGTGAAGGTGATTGAAAGGTTCATGAGACGGTTGGAGTTTCACCTCAGTAAGGTATGTCCAGCTTTGTGCTCCTCTGTTGGCTCGTGTTCTGCCCAGGTATGTGTGTGTGAGAAGACTCCACAGGGTTAGGATTGCTAACAGGTTGCTGTCCTCCACAGGTGGACGAGCTCTATGAAGCCTACTGCATGCAGCACAGGCTGCGGGATGGCGCCAACAAGATGGTGAAAGCCCTGAGCTCCACCCCCAGCAGCCGTGAGGCCAGAGAGAGCCTGACGGAGGCAAGCAAAGGCTACCGCGAGTACACTGAGGTGAGTTCTCCCGGCTACTAGATGAGTCTTGGTGGACATTTGCTGTGGCTCTTTGCACTGTGCAAATACACACTGGCTCATGTTACATATGCAATCGGGAACAGAAGTCTGCTCGTAATTCTTTTTGTTCATATCTCCAAAGTTCCTTTCAGCACCGAGTCACAATCAACAAAAGGTGAATAACACAGAGTTATTCTCCTGGAGTTATTCACTGGTTATTCACTGTTTACCTTGTGTAAAAACCTCAGCTATAGCCATAATAAGTAAAAAAAAAAAAAAAAAATCTTTGTCAGACTTTTCATTTTAATATTTTTATTAATGTTGAGCTACATTGTAGAAAAAACCGATTTAAAATGACCTGACAATTAACACATTGGCTTCACAAACTCCTGTTAAGTGCTGACTGTAACAGATTGGCCTCAGAAACATATCTAACAATCCTAATCATGGTATTGATCATCAGCAGTCAGGAACATCAGACAGGGGCTGTAAACACTGTGGAACTGAGTTGTGAACTGAGGGGACCCCTAGTTTGTTTAGAACTCCTATTTTGTTCAGGTGCTCTTTACTCCCATCTCTTATTTTGGGGTGTAAAAGCAGGCCACGTTTGCTCTGTGACAGACAGAAATTTCAGAGAATTGGTAAGAGAAGAAAATCAGATTAAAATAAACAGCTAAACTGGAAAATGTCTATTTTAAAAATCGTAATTTGGCCGAAATGCAAGAAGCCTGGGTGCTGTGTGTGGTGGGAACTGTGCCGAATACTCAGAAGTTGGTCAGTACTGTGAGTGCTGCACTGCATTTCATACTGCATTTTGCTTGTGTTTAATGAAGCGTCTGCATCTGTCTGCCCTCATCCTGCAGAGCATGTGCCAGTTGGAAAGCGACCTGGAGGCCTTAATGGGCGAGTTCCACATCAAGATGAAAGGTGAGCTGTACGCACGCAAAAACACGCGCATGCACGCGCATACAGAGATACTGTCACACAGGTGTGTGTCTGCGCTCCTGTGTCTGATGTGACGTATGTGTGTGATTGTTTCCCTCTTGTGTTGCAGGTCTGGCTGGGTTTGCGAGGCTCTGTGTCGGAGACCAGTATGAGGTATGTCCCTGTCTGCAGGTCCCTGATCTCACTAGTCTCACTTCACCATCTAGATGTTAATAGCAGTTAATGGTGGTTGGTGGTAGAGGTCTCTGTCCTGCCGTCCTGGTCTGTGGTCTCTGATGCTAAACTCGCAACATCAACTTGAGCAGATCCTCATGAGATATGGACGACAGCGCTGGAAGCTGCGGGGTCGCATCGAGGTCAACGGCAGACAGGTGTGGGACAGCGAGGAAACGGTCTTCATGCCGCTTGTTTCAGACTTCCTGTCAATCAAGGTGAGAGTGGGCGGTGCCTCCACCAACCCCACCCTCGTGCAAATGGTTACGCCTTTGCTCATGTGACATGTTGAATACTGAATGGTGTCTTCTGCTGCGGTCGTCAAGGTGACGGAGCTGAAGAGCCTTGCGAGTCACGTGGTCGTGGGAAACGTGTCCTGCGAGACCAAGGACCTGTTCACAGCCCAACCGCAGATGGTTGCAGTAGACATCAACGACCTGGGCACAGTCAAACTGAGCTTGGAGGTCACCTGGAAGTGAGTCCCCTTCTCAAACAGGAGACTCACTAAAATGGTCTCAAAGTGGTGTGAAATTCTGCCCAAAACCTGTTGGTCCTCAGTCAGGTCGGCACTTCAGACTTTTCAACGTCAGTCCTCGTTGTAACATCATGTCCCTTTTTTAATGCTTTTAACGCCGTCCATCACTCAGCCCCTTTGACAAAGAGGACCAGACCTCTTCTGCCGGCACCATCAGCAAAGCCGCCACAGTCGGCAAGCGGTTGCCCAGCTACGGCCAGAGCCCTCCGGACACGCCGTCGCTGCGTGAACGCGCCTTCTGCGTGAGTGTTGAACACCTCGCATGGCACCCCGCAGTGGTGGTGATGTTCAGTGAGGACAGAGAGCGCAGTTCAGTGGAGTCTTTAAACTAGCCAGTGTCCACCTGCCGATGTGACGTTCCTTTTCCTGTCCTGCTGTCCCCTCTAGAGGCAGCTGCGGAGGCCGGAGGATGCGGACAACAGCACAGCCTGGTCCTGCTCCTCCGAATCATCAGACGACTCGTCGAGCCCTCAGCCATCGCTGGCCACACGCCATACCCACAAGGCTGTAATCCAGCCAGAGCTACATGCTGCCCTGCCCGCCATCCACATCTCCTTCGCTCCCCGCGACCCAACCACCTGCAGCCACCCCGAAGAAGAAGAAGAAGAAGAAGAAGAAGAAGAAGAAGAAGAAGAAGAAGAAGAAGAAGAAGAAGAAGAAGAGGAGGAGGAGGAAGAGTCTGAAGCTAGTATTGTCAGTGGAGAGGAGGATTCTGGGAAACAGGTTGTGCCCAATGGCCATAGTGAGCGCCAACACCTCCTCAGCAGCAATGATGGGGTGCTGGCAAAGGGGCCGCCTGCTGAGCTGCCTGAGGGAACTGCGGAGGCACCCTCAAGCCCAACACCGCGGTCACACCCTGCTCCTTGTGAAATACTGAGGTCAGGTGATGTGGAGTCCCTGGGGGCAAGTCCCCCTGAGAGCTCCTTGGTGCCCCCTTCAGGCTGTCAGGAAGACAACAGCAGGATAGTGTGGGAGAAGCTCAGTGTGGAGAGTCGGGGAAATGAGGCAGAGGTGGAGGGCTGTGCGGTACAGGCAGAGTCTCCTCCACTGGAGGCAGGGGGCTGTCTGTTAGAGGTGGAGGCTTGCAGCGATCCCTTTGAGACTGAAGATGTGTCAGGGGAGGAAAAGACTGCAGGCCACAGCCCAGCATCTCCGACAGCCATGCAGACTGGGGGCACAGCAGAGACACAGTGTGGTCTCGTGGTGGAGGACAGTGCGATGCATGGGGTGCAAGAGGCTCTAAGTGCAGTTTTTTCTACTCTGGCCGGCTTAATGGGGCAGTTCCCAGAGCTGCAGGGTGTGGAGCAGCAGCTGAGACAGCTGGAGGAGACACTGAGGGTGAGTGACTATGCTCTACAGCAGTCAGGCTCTGCCCATTAACTGCATTGTCCTGCTCTGTAATCATCGCACTGTTTCAGCGTGTGTCTGTCGCCCATCTGTGTTTGTGTGTGTGTGTCTAATCATCAGGACCACAGCCGCTCTATGGGTGTGACTCTAACTGTGGAAGACGCTCTTGGGAGCTTTGATTTCCTGGAGGAGGAGGAGGAGGAGGAGGATGCAGATAAGGGGACACAGGAAGAAGAGGAACAACAGAGCCCTGCTGACAGGTACCTTCCCTGTGAGCTCCTACCCCCTTTGGAGCTGGTGCCATATCGTGGACACAAGAACATGTCTCTACTCCTCTCTGCTCCCACCTAGTGGCGAGGGTGTGCGCTGCAAGGACAGAATTCTATTTGATATTTGTGTACCTTTATTTATTTGACACTTTACTCCAAAGTGATTTCCTAAGGTAAACTGTTTACACTGATTTACCTATTTATGCAGCATAATTTTACTGTAACAATTCAGGGTATGTTGATCAGGGGTACTACAGCAGGAGGGAGATTAAAACAGTATTAACAATGGGCCCACTACTTACAAACTTACTTGGGACTGAGAGTTGGTTTATTACTCAAAAATCATTAGCTAAATGTGACACACTCAACAGCTGGCAGCAGATGGACAAACAGCCCCTCCCACTCCTGAGCCAGCCCATGTACAGTGCCTGTGTGTTTCTGGTCCCCTAACAAGGGGCTGCTCAACTGTGGCTTTTATCCCCACAAATCGCATGGAATTCACTGATACTCAAATACGGGTGCAATAATAGGAAATAAAAGCATAATTATAACCAGTAAAAACAGTAAAGTTGTATGTTACTTAGACTACATCTCCTTGCAAGTTTAGTGTTACAGGTAGCACTTCACTCATGGCTCAGACCTGGAAGGTGTAGAAGGTGTGTAGGATCATGTACAGTTTGTTCACCTTCTTTCTGCTGCTTTGATACTCTTGAACAACTTAAGGTGGTCCTTACTGTTCACCATCATCTTTGTTTGTACTGGTTGGTGCTGTGGTGCAAGGTTTCAATTTGGATACCGTCACCTTCTTAAAAAATATAAACATGAAATGGCTCTCAAAGTGTAGTTCATATCACTGAAAAATTCATTACTTGACACTCCATAAATCGGGGACCCACTGTACATATAACCTTTTTCATTTAAGAAAAAATTGGGGTTACAAGGAATCTGATCTTCTGATTAAGCGTAAGTACCATTTTTTAAAGAAATACTGGTAGGGGACATATTATATCATGATAATTCATACCGTGTGTAACATTATGTTAATATAATTTGCCTGTATTCCTCATTTTGCCATCAGCAGCTGATAGCATAACAGGCCTGTGATTATCCCTGTTGTTATTGTGTGCAGCCAGTCCCACAGTGCCCCCTGTAGGTTGGCAGAGGAGGAGGGCTGCCAGAAGTTCTACCAAAGGGCAGCAGCGGAGCCCATGAGCACCGGGTGCCAGGCTCTGGACCGCGCACTAGTGGTTCACCTGAGGAACTGCAGTTCCTGGCTCCAGGTGAAGATGAGCTCTGTGATGAATGAGGACATGGGGTGGAAGCTAGACAGACGGCCTCTTCCTGTCTGCTTCATGGCGTATGCCAGTGTCGTATTAATTGCTAATGTCCTAGCCTGAGCAGTGGGAGGTGCTCAAGCCCACATCTGCCTTTTGTCCTCTTAGACCCTGGTGGCCTCAGGGACAAATTGCAGTGGGGGATCGAGCCCCCTGGACCACCTGCGGAAAGAAGCAAGGCTGCTGGAGCTCATCCACCAGGCCACCGTGGATACCAGTGGCCGCGTTGCTGCCCCCCCACATGAGCATGCCGTGCCACGTGGTTAGTGAAAACCTGAATTATTACTATAGGATGGTGTGGGAAATATAGTAATAATAATAATCAGCCACTGTCCAGCAAAAAAAAATTACTTTTGTTGTTTGCTACAGTTTTTAATTTCAACCTGTAAACTTCTCCATACAAGAACTGACCCACTTCACTGCTACAGGAGTGCTGGATCTGGAGTGGTGCCAAGGGGCTGCGTCACTATGGGAACGGTCCACGGGTGACTCCACTGTGTACATCACTTCTGCTCAGAGCTTCCTGCATGCGCTCACTGTGTCCTACGAAGCCCAACTGGGACCCTCTGCTGGCATCACCCACACAGGTACAGTGTAGTGCTGGATACCCCGCCCAGAATTCGGTCCTGCTATCCTTAACCTCCCTGTGTTGTTCAGACTTTGGTTTCTAGGATGGATTACAGTTAATGCCATGTGCAGAGCTGACACATGCCGTTTTTCATCTGCAGCGTTTGTCCAGCTGACAGAGAGGATTCTGGGACATCAGCTGTCAGGGGATGAGGGCAGAGCGATTTGTGAACCTCTAACTATCTTCCAGTACTGGAGCTACTTAGAGTCTGAAGGTGTGAACAGTTTGGATATACACATGTGCAAGCTGACTGAGGAGGGTAAGGCCACACACACACACACACACACACACAGAGTGGATGTTTTCCTCCTGCAGCCAGTAAAGCCTCTGAAACCTCCTCTCTCTGCAGCACAGCTCATGCCCCCCAGCAGCTCCTAGCACCATAGCAACGCTGTCTCATCAGTGGAATGGAGACCTCATCCTCATCGGAGCAGCCAGCACCCGTTGTAGTGTCTGTCTGTCTCTCTCTCACATACACACACACACATAAATCCATCACCCTATACAGTTTTTGTGGTCAGTTGTACCATCACAGACTAAGTTGACCCTTTAAATATTAAACCATAATATTAAAGTGTAATTATAGAACCTGATCATAAATTGGGGTAAAACCGGCACAGTGCACTCCTGCTGGGAGCTGTCAAGTGGAGGACACAGGGAGGGTCTCTCTCCCTTTCCTGCAGCCCATGGAGGAGAGGCTCTGTATGTGCACTTTGACCTCTGAGGCCCAACAGACCGCCATAGATAAGCAAGTTTGTAACCAAGTGTGAAGTGCCTCCAGGTCTCAGCCAGTCTGCCTGCTTGCATTGGGAAATTAATCAGTGCCATTTTTCTGTATATATGTTTCCTATTGCTCATGTTTTATTGAACAGTTATGGGTATTGCTGCTGTATTGTGTGGCAGTGGGGAGGGGGTGCTCCTGTGGGTTTAGCCTCAAACTGTTACCTAATGGGCTTTTTTGTAAACCTGTGTCACATTGTGGTAGACTGACAACTGTTGCTTCAGCAACCACTGGGTTTGCAGCAGACCCACCAGACGCCCCAGGGACACTGTCACAGGGAGGGAGGTGGACAGGTTCCCAGGACCAAAGTCACTCATTTGGCAGATGCTGCACTGGTGCTTCTCTGGGATCTGGAGGACAAAAGGAGGAAGTTGATAAGTGCCTAAGTTACAGTTCACAGTTTTAATGAGTTTTTATTTAATAATAGCAGACTGCAACACAAATTGCTGTTTTTTCCATTTTTAAGTATAAAATGCAGTATAAAAGATCTCAAAATGTGTATATTATGACAAGAATTATGCCTTAACATGTAAACATAATTATTAAAAACGTTTTATGTTAAATTGTTTGCCTTTCCTGTTGGGATGATCCTGTCTATTAAATAATTGTTAAATACTTACATACGCAGCCCCATGTGTGATGTTCTGCACTTTGCTAAATGGTGCCCAGTAGTAGCACAACTGTTACCCCGAGCAACCCTCACACTGGTCATCAGACATGGTCCAAAGAAAGAATTATTTGAAAATAGGTCCACAGTTAGAATAAGAATATCTTACAAGACTCGTGATATATCTCATCAGACATTCTTTACAGCTATTTAAGAGATTGAACAGACTGTATGTACAGTGTGTGAAGACATGACGTTCAAACGTTGGACAAAATCTAATTCCCCTTTAAACAGCAGTTTTGCGCAAATGAGATGTTCGCCGCAACTGCTACGAAAGGTACCCGGATGAAGCGCTACTTCCGGTACAAAAAGAAAAACAAGTAATCGGAAACGGCGTGAAGGGGCGGGCCTATGGAAATATAGCGCCTGTTTACTGAACAAAGGGCGTGTCTATGTAAATATAGGCTTGTCCGAAATAGTCTGGTTCCCGCTGAGAAGTTAGGTATGGATTTGTGTTTCAAGTCATTGTAACCTGTGTAATTACTCGCGGATGAGTTCTATACCATGTAATGCTAAAATAAGCAACAAA
This sequence comes from Arapaima gigas, assembly GCA_900497675.1. Lineage (NCBI taxonomy): Eukaryota > Metazoa > Chordata > Actinopteri > Osteoglossiformes > Osteoglossidae > Arapaima > Arapaima gigas. Next base: position 208,224 of record UFQX01000608.1, read on the forward strand.
TAACCCTGTTTGTAAAAATGAATATAATCAACATTTTGAAGAAGCACAGCATTTCTGAGAGGTCCCATTTGTTATTATTAGCCATGTTTTATATGGTCTTTGGCCAGTTTACCTTACACGATAGAGCCATTGAGTAGTTCCTTCAAAGGTACTGCAGTATTAGTGAGAAGGTGGACTTGCTCAAGCACCCTACTGGTTTATTTGTAAATCCGCCCTGCCCCCTACAGGGTTGGTCCACAAGCCCGCGCTCACTTTGCGTTAACCGGCGACCCCCTGAGGGCTGCGGTCGGGCCGTCGCTGGGGGATGAATGGGATTGCAGGCGCGCAGGTAGCTCCACCTCCAGCTGCTCTTCCTTTCAACTTGTGGAGTACCAAACTTGTCCTGACCCACATGGCAGAAGTTTTAGCAACCAGCAGGTGCCCGACCAGGAAGCACAGATCATCTTTTGGTTTCATTTTTCTGCACTACATTCGTATCTGGTAAAAGACAGAAGGTGGCGTGGTAGAGTGAGCTGCCGCCTTTGGAATCAAAGCATCCTGAAATGATGTACTAAAAATACCCAGCTGTATAATTGGCTCAATTATTTTTAAGTAGTTTAAAACTCTAAGTCGCTGTGGAGAACACCATAAGCAAAAAAAAAAAACAAAAGTATCATGTGTAGTATCATGATGTGTAGACATCAGCAAGTCTTAAACGTGTGCACTTGTGAAGAAATAATTTATTGTTATTATTGTTGTTGTTTTTGTTAACGCCGTTCAAGATAAAGCGTTGCAGGGTTCCCAGCAGAGAGAAAAATAAGCCGTTTTTCATTCTGCAAACCATCTGTTTCTGCTGTCGCGCCAAAAAGCAACAATTCAAAAGTGGCGCCGGAAACAAAAAGTCTCCCACAATCCCATGCGGCACCCCTCCCCCTAGTCAACGCCCGCGACCGACCTGAGCGCGCAGGCGCACATCCTGGCCCGAGGCCGCCATTTTGTGTAGAGGCTCCTCGGCCAAAGCGAGAGGATTAAAAGCACCGCGGAGGAGCCGCACCTTCCACAGCCGCCGCCCAGAGAACAGAGCGCAACCGCCGGGCTTTCGCTCGAATTCAGCGAGAAAGCAAGCGGATAAGAGCAGGTACAACCGTGCGAGCCCCCAGAAATTGGGGACATTTTTGTAGGAGCTTTGTTCGGCCTCTAGGTGTCACGATGGGGCTCCCGGTGGCGGCGGCGGATGGCGGCGGGTGTTTGTCTCCCTCTATCGTTATCGAAAATTTCGCGAAAAACTCGTCCGAGGCGGCAGTAGCTCGTGTCCTGGCTGCGGCGGGGCCCCGGAGCGGCCGCTCGGCGCGCTCTGGCGAGGTCTGCTTCGGTCGCGGATCCGCCGCGTTCCCCGGGCCTCCTCGGGCCGGGCCTCCATTTTCCCTCCTCTTTGTTTCCTCTTCGGAGAGACGCGCGCGGCCCGGAGGCTGAGGGACCCCGAAGCCGGGGCTCCCTGAGGCGCGCTCCCGCGGTACTGGGGCGCGCACCACACGCAGCCCGACTTTCCCGGCTCTAACGGCTGCGCCTTTCACGCGGTGGACGCGCGCGGGGTCCCGGGGCTCGGAACCGGTGCCGGACGGGTTCGGTTCGGCCGAGTTCGACTGTTTACTGACCGCTCGCCCGCCTCTCGCGCCTTTGTGTCCGCGCCAAAGTGGGACTTTGAGGCCGCAAACTGCAGTGTCCAGTATAACGGGCGACAGTATCAACACAAATGGCACGAAAACCGTAAACTGCTTTTACGGTTATCAGCGTAGTACTAACTAGTCCAGTCGCTCTACTGGTAGAGTAACAGGACTAGTAACTAACCCATTCCACACAGCGTTTTTCTCAGTACTGGTCCTGAAAAGATGAAAATATCACTGTTAATAAAATTGCTGCTAACAGTAATAGTAGTAAACTGTCGCCAGGGGGCACCTGTCCGGGGGGAGCGCCTCAGGGCACCTGCTGACGTCACATTTGCCCCCAGAGCGCCACAGTTGGACTCGTATCAGTTTTTTTTTTTTTTTTTGCGAAACTAAAAGAAACGGATCTTTACGCAGTTTTTCCTTTGAGTCACCCCCCCCCCTTTCAGAAAGGGGGAGCAGGTGGTACGAGTGGTTCTGGGTTCAGATCCCTCTCCAGTTGTGTATTTTCATACACATTTTTATATATATATATATATATATATATATATATATATATATATGAAAGATGGTAAAGTAGACTATGGACTACACATTTTGCAGTCTGTAAGGTAACAAAGCCCTTTGCAACGTGAATTCTTGTAAATCAAATTGCCGTCAATCCCCAAAATAATCAATGTATTGTAAAATATCACCAAATTCCTTTAAACTGGACACAATTCATTAGTTAACACTGGTTTTTGATAATGCAACATTCCCAGGCAGTTTCCCTTCAGTGACTTTGTGATTCAGCTCTTTTGTAGCTGTTACACACAGTGTGTCTAAGAAAGAAAACACATGTCACACTTTCTGTATTTATTCATACTTCAAAAAAAGAAGCCATAAGAACAAAAAAAGTGGTGCAAATGAATTCACACTCACCAAATGAGAGGTTATGGAGGTGGAGAACTTAACGTGTTGAGCTGTAACTTTGAAGATGACTGCATGGTGGTGCTGCTCCTGCACTGCTCAGTTGTCAGAAGATGCTGTGAGAGTCACAGGTTAGTCTCCGTAAGAGCAAATAAATGCCCAAAACAGGCTATTAAATGAAACTCCTTGTAAACTCAAACTCACTGAACGCAAATGGCCGGGATACACCTGCAGTAACATAAGACACCTGAAAAGGTAAAACAGGTAAATGTGACACCCAGATAAAGAGGACAGCAGCACTAACAGCTCTCCTGGACCACATCTCTAGTGATACAATGACTATTCTGGGGTGCCTTGTCTGAACTATTAGTGAAAATTACCCAGCTGTATTAACGGTTTCCTAATAACAGAGTGCTCAGAGTTGGTCCCTCGGAAACAACAAGAAAGGCCCATAGAGACTTTGTAGGAGCTGCGAAGAACATCGGTCTATAGTTTAGGGTCTGGGTTAGCAAGCAGCTCTGTGGCTGAAGGAGTTTAACATTATTTACAACGCAGAGAGCACATGATCTGCTGCAGTGTTGCCGTCACAGGTGACCTTCTCAGTGCTTGTTTGTGGGCAGAAATTAGCTGAAAGTTGTTCCCTTTTCAGCAGGATCAGGTGTAGACAGCGCTCGGGAGCAACCATCAAGCTATTTAGGGTTGTCCAGAGCCTGAAATCCAGGGGCCACCACGCAGGAGACATGAACCTTTGGTGCAGGTAACACCTCAGGGAAGCAGGGCCATGGACACAGTGACTGAGTAACACAGCATGTGAAAGATGTGTTTGTGCACACAGAGGAATGTGTCAGGGTCCTGCTGTTTCAGTGTCACCTCATCTGTGGTGTTTGATTGCGTTTGCTCAAATAGTTACATAAGTGATCTAATAAACTGTTTATATCCCATAGTCATTGTTTATTTAGCTGATACCTTTGTCCAAGATGACTTACAGGGACAGTTTTATACGGTATGGAAGATTGTCTGCAGCAGTGAACCCGGTGTCTTTGCAACGGACAGAATTAGTATGCAAAATTGAAGGGTGAGGAACAGTAACAAACAGAAGCAATTTTACGTACGTTTAACACTTAGTACTTTGCTCTTGGAATCATGTCAGCCAACATGTAAGTGGCTTTAGATGGACTATAGTGTTTTCTGTTTTTAAACATACAAACACAACCGCTCTGAGCTCTTTATAAGAAGTAACATCTGCCTGTAAGTGCTTATTTTTTTATTTATTTATTTTTTAACGGTTATAGAAAATGCAGCACGGTGCTGTTGGTGGCACAGGAAGTGACTCACGTGACTTTGCGGTTCTCCATTTCGTTGGCATCACTCTGCTACAGGTTTTATTTTAGTAGTACGATGAATAACTGCAGGCCAATGTATGAGCAAGAACAAGTGATTTGCCACCTTAGTTAGCCATGAGAAGGTCCATAGAGATCTTTTCCATGTGCTTAACAAAACTGAGTAACCCTCAAAACTGAGGCGAACGGCAATTGTTTAGCTTTCAATCGAGTTTAGGCTTGAAGTAACCAAAGTTGTGTCCTCCAGGCCATCCCCATGGAAGGAGAACCTACCGACGGTGTGGCAGATGAGTGTGGGGATGCCTTCAAGGCCAAGGACTGCAAGACTTACCAGCGGCGTCGTGAGGGTGGGGCCGAGGAGGATGAGGAGTTGGGGGCGGACCTTCTCCAGTCTGCTCCTGTTGCCTTGGCTGTAGCCCAGGAGGTGGGAGGAGCCAGTGCTGATCACCACCAGCAGCTGGTGCCGAGCATGGTGAGCGTGAACAGCGGCATGGAGATGATGGTGGTGGATGCCCTGGACCCGACACTGCTGCAGATGAAGCCGCCAGAGGGGATGGAGGCGGGCGTGGCTCACCCGCAGGCGGGCGTGGCCGGTGCTACAGCCGTGGACGACACACAGATCATCACCCTGCAGGTGGTGAACATGGAGGAGCAAGCAGGTATGGGCCTGGGGGAGCTGCAGCTGGTGCAGGTGCCTGTATCTGCTGTGCCCACTGTCCCTGCGATGCCCGCCAGCGATGCCACGGTGGTAGGGGAGCTCCAGGGCACTTACGTGGAGAACGCCACCATGCCCAAGGACGGGGAGCCTGTCATCTGCCACACATTGCCGCTGCCTGAGGGCTTCCAGGTCAGTCTGCATTCTGACACACTCACTGTAGTCCTCAGGCTCAAGGTGTCAGGATCTCATTCATTTACAAATGTCATATCTTCTCTGTGCTGCTATTGGTTAAACCCTCCTTGGTGCTTTTGGGGATAATGAGTAGTTCTTTGTCACCAGGTGGTGAAGGTGGGAGCAAATGGGGAGGTGGAGACGGTGGAACAAGATGAGCTTCCCCAGGAGTTGGAGCCTGAGCTGGAGGCTGAGCCAGAGCTGCAGAATGAGGACCCAGCCTGGGCCAAGGACCCGGACTACCAGCCACCCGCCAGAAAGACCAAGAAGACGAAAAAGAGCAAGCTGCGCTACAATACTGAGGAGGGAAAAGACATGGACGTGTCGGTGTACGATTTTGAGGAGGAGCAGCAGGAGGGCTTGTTGTCAGAAGTCAATGCAGAGAAGGTGGTGGGCAACATGAAACCCCCCAAACCGACAAAGATCAAGAAAAAAGGTGTGTTCATCTGGCTGCATGTCGCTGCCGAGCACTTCTGAGCTCATCCCTGAGCTGTGTTGTAACCCTTTCACTGCCGTGTTGACCAGGCGTGAAGAAGACGTTCCAGTGCGAGCTGTGCAGCTACACTTGTCCACGCCGCTCCAACCTGGACCGCCACATGAAGAGCCACACAGATGAGAGGCCACACAAGTGCCATCTGTGTGGACGCGCCTTCAGGACTGTGACTCTGCTGAGGAACCACCTGAACACACACACAGGTACGCGCATTTAGTCTTCCTGGGACTGTACAGGCCTTCATCAATCGAGCTGTGAGTCTTACACCACTTCTGCACCCCCTTCCCTCAGGGACGCGACCCCACAAGTGCACAGACTGCGATATGGCCTTCGTCACCAGTGGCGAGCTTGTCCGCCACCGGCGCTATAAGCACACGCACGAGAAGCCCTTCAAGTGCTCCATGTGTGACTACTCCAGCGTGGAGGTCAGGGGGATGCAGGGTTTAGCCCTCCCATTGTCCAGTTTGGGTCTAGTGTACATGAGCCACCCTGTTTGTTATTCTGCTTTAGTGCTTCCTTAAGTTTTTGTTATGCATAGTGTCTGCATACTTTTCGCAATCGTACATTTCCAGCTGAGCATTGTCTCTTATTCTGATCGTACTCATTCAGTGCTGTAGTGCAAGGTACAAGTGCAGAGTACAGACTCAGCCCTGCAGCTCTGCTCATGTGGTCTGTGCTGCCCTTTGCAGGTGAGCAAGCTGAAGAGGCACATCCGCTCGCACACGGGGGAGCGCCCCTTCCAGTGCAGCCTGTGCAGCTACGCCAGCAGGGACACCTACAAACTCAAGCGCCACATGAGGACGCACTCGGGTAAGCAGCAGGAAGTGGGCCAACGTTCATGTGGAAACGTGCACCTGGGAGTGCCATTGCGCTGCAGGTGTGGATGACCGTTGCCACAGTTACGGTCAATTGCCTCCATGGGCTGCTGCGTGCAGCAGTTTGTGGGGGTGGGGGGCATCTTCTCTTAGACTCATGTCAGTCTGCCTGGTACAGCTCCTCTCCTCCCGCTTTGACGTGCTTTGGGCTGCTGTCTGCTGCCTTAGACGTGGTTCTGTGCTCTATGCTTGTGCTTTTTTTCGTTTTCCTCAATGTCTGAATATGTGTCTGGGCACCGCCAGGGGAGAAGCCGTACGAGTGTTACATTTGCCACGCCCGCTTCACGCAGAGTGGAACGATGAAGATGCACATTCTGCAGAAGCACACAGAAAATGTGGCCAAGTTCCACTGTCCGCATTGTGACACGGTCATCGCCCGCAAGAGCGATCTTGGTGAGTCTCCATAGACCCCTGCGCACACGTGTGTCTGTGTGTGTGTGTGTGTGTGTGTGTGTGTGTAAAACACTGAGCTCCCTGCTCTGTAGGTGTCCACCTGAGGAAGCAGCACTCATACATCGAGCAGGGCAGGAAGTGCCGCTACTGCGACGCCGTGTTTCACGAGCGCTACGCCCTCATCCAGCACCAGAAGTCCCACAAGAATGAGAAACGCTTCAAGTGCGACCAGTGTGATTACGCTTGTCGGCAGGTGAGCCACATATACCCTTTCCTCCTGTCACATTGGCCAGAGCAGCAGTTGGGACATGGACGGTCCTGGGGGTATAACCTGTTAGTTTAGTGACCACTTTAGAAATTTGGCCTTCGGAGGAGTGGCCTCTGTCCCCATGCTGTTAAACTGTCCACCCCAGGTAGAGTGTGTGTGTGTGTGTGAGAGAGAGAGAAGAATCTGATTGTGCCCCCCCCAGGAGAGGCACATGGTGATGCACCGGCGCACTCACACCGGGGAGAAGCCCTTTGCCTGTACCCAATGTGACAAGACCTTCCGGCAGAAGCAACTGCTGGACATGCATTTCAGGCGCTACCACGACCCCACCTTTGTGCCGTCTTCTTTCCTGTGCAACAAGTGTGGCAAGACGTTCACACGCCGGGTAGGTGGGGGGGGGGTCTTTCCTACCAGCTTTGCCAGGAGGTGTTGGTCTTCATCTGCTGATTTCATTAAGCTCTGNTGTGTGAGAGAGAGAGAAGAATCTGATTGTGCCCCCCCCCAGGAGAGGCACATGGTGATGCACCGGCGCACTCACACCGGGGAGAAGCCCTTTGCCTGTACCCAATGTGACAAGACCTTCCGGCAGAAGCAACTGCTGGACATGCATTTCAGGCGCTACCACGACCCCACCTTTGTGCCGTCTTCTTTCCTGTGCAACAAGTGTGGCAAGACGTTCACACGCCGGGTAGGTGGGGGGGGGGTCTTTCCTACCAGCTTTGCCAGGAGGTGTTGGTCTTCATCTGCTGATTTCATTAAGCTCTGTTCCATAGAACACCATGGTCAGACACGCAGAGAACTGCTCTGGGCCTGACTCAGCCAATGGGGAGAACGGCGCCCCCCCAAGAAAGGCCAGAGGGGGAAGGAAGAGGAAGATGCGCAGTAGGAGGGATGATGACGATGACGACGACAGTGGTTTGTCATTACTGGAATTTAAGGATTTTTTTTTTTTTTGTGTGTGTACAATGGCCCAGCAGAGGAACCATTTGTGAGGTTTGACCCCTCTGTGGCAGATCATGCTGAACCTGAGCTGGATGACATTGACGAGGAGGATGAGGAGGAAGAGCTGCTGACCCCTGTGGAGATGGAGGTGGATCAGGCCCCTCCCACAGTCCCTGTCCCTGCCCCGACACCCCCACCTCCACCGGTGAAGAGGAAACGAGGGAGACCACCGGGCCGGACCAACCAGCCCAAATCCACCCCGCGTAAGTGTCTCTAGTGTCCACTAGGTGGCCCTCTGTTCTCAATCATGACCTGCGCTGTCAAGCAGTTAGCTGATGGGTTTTGGCTGTTGACAAGCAGTAACAGAGAAACAGATGGAAGAGCCTGGTGGTCAGAGGTTTGTGGCATCTGCATGTGGTAACCCTGCTGTACCACCGACCACCTGAAGGTGGTGTGGTGCTCTCAATGGTTTTTCAGTGTAAATCAGAAGCTGCTCTCTGATTTTCTACACAGTCCCTTGGGTTCCTCTTCCTTTTCAGCAGCCGCAATCATCCAGGTGCAGGACGAGGGCACGGGTGCGGTTGAGAACATCATCGTGAAGAAGGAAGTGGAGACTGAGCAGGCTGGTGGGGCGGCCGGGGCCGGAGACAGTGGGGTGGAGGCCGAGACAGTTCAGCTGCCTGTTGTGGAAGCCGCGCCCAATGGTGACCTCACCCCAGAGATGATCCTCAGTATGATGGACCGGTGATGGGAACGCCCTATCTCATACCCTGTACCCTGCCCTTATCTCTCTCTCGCGCTCTCTCGCTTTGTCAGTTTAAAAATGAAACTGCCTGAAATGTTAACTCTTTAACTTTTTTTTTTTTTTTTTTTTTTACACCCCCACTTTGCCACAGTGTAGTTTACTTTGTGATGTCCGTCTCGACGGTTTGTTTTCCTTTTCTTCATGGTTTAGTCGAAGCAGACAGGTGGGAGGGGTCTGCAGAGGGCCTTTGTCTCCCGTGTTGTTGCGCGTCAGCTTGCGGTGGAACAGAGGAGCTCCACGTCTCCACCTCCCCCTCGTCTTCCTGCACATTAGATCAACTGTGTTCCGCTGTGATGAGAATCTGATCGATCCGCACGTTTTATTTGGGACTGCGGCACCTGTCACAATGCTTTACACCTGCTATCATGTTGTACAAAAGCGATTTCACTTATTCCTGTTTGTACATATATTTTTAAGAATATTTTAATCTTCTGTCTAGCGATTGATCTTGTACATTTCTATGGATAGCATTTTAATGGTAGTTACAGAAGCCCTCAGCTGTCAGTTTCTGTGTTAGAGCTACAGAGGAAGATCACATGAGGAACGAGCTCAGTTCTCTGCTGTGTGGCTTGACCGTGATGTTGGCGAGGTGATGCAGAGGATGGCAGGGGAGAGACCCAGATGTCCCCGTCCCCTAATCAACCCCCTTCAGGTAGAGTCCTCGGGGTGAGTGGTGGGACTGTGGTACCGACTTGCTGACAGGTGCCTTAGAGAGGTGTCGAGTTGACCTGTCCCAGTGAGGATAGAGCTGTGGGAGAGGCCTGGCCATGCTGCGTGTAAACGGAAGACTTGCAGCAGCCCCTGACCTTGTCAACAAAGTTAGGAACTAAGGGACATGTTCAACTTTCCTTCTGCTCAGTTACTGTGTTTCAGCATTTAGCCATGTTTTGTTGCGGGGGGGGTTGGGGACAGGGACAGGGACGCTGTCTGTATAGAGCTGTCAAATCTAGTTTTCCAAGAGGTTTTAGCATACTCAGAATGACATTTCCACTGTTATGTAATTGCATTTTAAAATAGCTTTTTTGTTACGCTCTTAAATTCTAGGTTGATGCTTTTTTTTTTTTTTTTTTTTTTTTTTTTTTTTTTTTTTTAAACTTAGCTGTACCGATTTTCAGTGGTTGAAAACCAATGATTATGGAATTATTGATGCTTATGGTTGGGAGAGATTGTACTGCTGTACAGCTAATAAAAACAAAACTGACCACACTGTTCAGTTATTCCTTTTTTTTTTTTAAATCTCAACCATAAACTCAATTTATTGAAATGTTTTAATTTCAGGGATCTTTGTATGTCTGTTAATGTTTCCTGCGTACTACAGCGCCAGGATTAATATCACCTTGTGAGCTAAGTGACGTCATCTTACTGCCGTTTCCCTCCTGGTGTCTGTGTCACCGAGGTGAACGGAGCAGCCGGCGATTCTGTCTGTTTTACACAGCCATCGCACTCGAGTCCAGACCCTGAGCTGTGTAGGAGGAAACACCAGCAGATGCTCCAGGGTTTAACCTCACCGTTTGCAAATAAGTAGTGTCAACCTTCACAAGTGTACAATAGCAGAAAATAATTAAGATTCACCTACAAAGGTAAGATGGTGTCTAGAATAAAGAGTTGGATTTTGAGCTTGAAACCTTGTTAGGGTGATGCTGCCATTGTGTGTAGGAGACAACGCGAAACCTGGGGCAAAAGTCAGTTTAGTCAGTCCATGTCCCCACCCTCAGCTCAGGTAGTAAGAGGAAGACCAAGATCCCAGGTGCAAGATTTGGACGTGAGGTTCCTCCACAGGCCGGTGAGTCTGACGCTCCATCCCTGGGTGGAGAGGAGTCAAGTCGCTGCCACTTAAGGTGGTTTGACTTCCCTTCTGTCCTTCTACAGGAGGAGCTGGACACAGGGAGAGTGGCCTGCTGGGTAGGTGGCTTGGGAAACAAACAAAAATACTTGTCTACTATTACTGCACATTTAACAGGCTGTTTTGGTAGCTGACACACCCTGAAGGTTACTGGGGTCAGACCCACTCCTGGCTATTGGGCAAATGGATGGATGGATATGTAACACTCTGGGTTCAAGGAGTGATTGCAACTGTCTTGTTTTTACCCCTTCATCATTATCAGTTTAAATGTAAAATTCTAAAACTGCTGTGCAGCCAGTACTACTTTCATACTACCTGTAAATGTCATTACAAACAAACACAAATTTACTGTAGGAATTAGACACTTGTGTAGTTGAACAAGCAGAAGCCCTGCCTGTGGCTCCTGCTGGTCTCGCTCTCAAAAACAGTTGCTGGTTTTTCTGTAACTGGCCACAGCTGGTGTTGAAGTGAAAACATCAGGTGGGGCAGGGAGTGGGCGTGGCCAGACACCATACTGATGGCAAAGGAAAACACACACACACACACACACACGGGGAGTCCCCGCCCTCTCCCTGCTACACCTGCTCAGGAGCACCAGGTGTGGCTGATTTTTGAGAATGAACCCTGTGGTCGACAGACTGACTCTCTTCCTGTGGCAGCACTGTGTCATGAGCGCCATTTCAGTTAGAGTCTAGATAAGATTTACTGTTAATGTGAGTTTGAAATTAATCTTAGCAGCCATTTAGGTTTTAGTTACTTTTAGTCCTTTTTACCATGTTTATGAAGTAAAACTTGGTGCAAGTTCACAAGTCAGCACTCCGTGGCTAGTCCCTCCTTGAACCCATAATGCCCCAGTGTGTCACATTTCAGGTGGAGTGAAGACTGTAGAAGTTGCACACTGTGTGTGTGTGTGTGCGAGATTTTAGACTGGACAATGACCATGGAATTTAGTGATGTATCCAGTGCTTTTAATGACCAATAAGCATCTTTCCTAAATGCTACATGTATGCCCTTGTAACTTGGTTTGGATCTAAGCATCATCTGCAAAATGGAAACAATGTAAATGTGTGAAAAACTGCAGAGGACAAAAAAACACAACAGTGTGGCGAGTCCAGGCTGCTGGCCAGTTCACACCGCGTCTCCTGGACCACGTGACCGGTCGTCCGCAGCCTGCTGAGTGTCTACAGCCTAAATTGGATCCCAACACAGAAATCCGACTGTCGTTGCTGAGAAAAAAGGTGGCTGTGTCAGAAGGCAGTTGCTGAGTTTGTGTGAGTCAGGAAGCTCCCCAGGTCCACCTGAGAGTGAGTGAAGACTAAGTTGAGGTAACTTTGTGGGACCCGTGAGGTGAACAGAAGTAGGCGATGTGAGATGGCACTTCTGAAGAAGAGGGGAACGCAACAGTTTCCGACAAACAGCAAGTTTCATCTGTCACACTGGAAGGTCAGCAGCCCGGTAGGAGGAGGAGCAACAGGATGTCAGACTTCGAGAGGCTCGGTTTCAAGCCATGACTGTTCACCTGTTTTTCTCAGGCGGGATCGATACAGAGCCGGTTGGGCGAGCCCTGCACTCACAGTCATGTCCAAGTGAGTTGGTGTCACGTTGGAGGAGATGTCTCAGGACTGAACCCTGAGGAACACCATTTGCAGTGTTTCTGTGGAGCAAAACTTTCTTAGCAAGCAGCATGCATCTCGTTTTCTGTAGTGACGCCTACAGTTGGGAGGAATTGCATTTATTATTCCCTCGTTCTGCTTATAAGATTCTGTATCTGAGTGGAAATGTGTTGCTTGTCATACAAGGATCCATGCTGACCTGAAAAAGAAAAGCAAAGCAACTGAAACAGGCTACCAAGTAGGAGCGGAAGCTCCAGGCGAGCAGGAAGCACGAGGTTTGATCTGAGCCGCGGGTCTCCTGTGTTTTGGTGCAGTGTTTTTGTCATTTGCGGTGTGAACTCAGGCGAACCCACCCTGCACAATAGCAGCAGCTGCGGTTATCCTGCTGCTTGCAGTACGACGTGGAGTCGCCTCCTGTTCTACCTGACCCGTCACTCCTCCAGCTACACTCTCGCAGCTCACTGTGTTCTGGTTCTGTGCCACACGCCCCACCCGGCCAGGCGGGACACTCCGCTGCTGTCAGGGTGGCCTAGTGCTGGAGGAACATCCTGGCAAACCTGTTGGAGTCCCACTGTGCACTAAGGTGTCATTTCCTTTCAAACTGCTTGGCTGCCACACTTTCACTCTGACTGTGTGTTTTCTCTCTCTCTCTCGCTTAGGGCAGGATGTGTGTGTTTGTCTGCATGTGTGCGTATGCATACACTTGTGTCTGTCTCTGCCCTGCACGCTGCGACGTGGCCGCCTGCCTCTGCCACTCTCCGCCCTGCTGCCACGGGGGGTCTTGTGGACTGACCCACGCGTGGCTGCCATGGCCTCCGCCAGCCAGGTATCCCACGGCCTCCAAGGTAGGGCACTCGCTCTCCCTCAGCACTCATGTGCCACGTGGTGCGTAGGACTTGCCGCCGTAGGTGTTGCTGAGAGCGAGTGCATCGTCCATGTCGAAGGGCAGCCTTCTGCACACAGCGCGAGCAGATGGATGTGAAGGCAGAGCTGTGCGCCCAGGAGGTGGGCTGCACACACGTGGGGAGCAAGGAAGGCCTCTCGGCAGCCGTGCTGCCTCGCAGTGTCACCGCTGGGGGCCGAGTGTGTCCATCAGGGTTTGTGTGTTTCTCCATGCCACTGTCTATCCATCCACACCCCCTCTGTGTCTCCAGATGGGATCACGCAGCTTCTTCGGGCCCAGAAGGTCCTGTTCTTGAGGCAGGTCCAGCTGAGTCAGCCCAAGTCTGGAGGGGACAGCAGAGTTTTGGTGAATATTTCTTTCTTGCCTCTGCAACATAATTAACTGTCACGTTTAGCAAGACTTGACATTATTTTTGACATGATGCCGCACTGAAACAATAATAGCTAAGGGACGCCTTTGAGCCATTACAGATGGTGGAAAAGAAAGGCACCACTTTCAGGAAGAACCCCCCCCCCCCAGGAGTATGTGGTGCACAGCTGCAATGACACTTGTCTCCCAGCAGGGGGCAGCCAGTTTACACACTCGATATCTGCCTGGGAAACACCTGTCCACCAACCTGACTGCCTCTGCTCTGACAATCATGGGTGTTGTACCATCTCAGCATGGATGGTACAACACCCATGTTGGCTTCAGCATCATCTTCACCATGACTGAAGCCTGGCCTCCCGGCATTCGTGTGGAAGTGCGATACTTTAGCTGTGGTTTCTAGAAAGATCTGAGCTTCAGCTGCAGATGACTGTCCTTGCGATCTGTGTCCACAGGTGATGACCCAGTGGAGGGCGTACGTGTTCCACTGCAGGCAGCCTGTCAAGGTAATGGTGGAGCCAATGATTGTTCTCCTTCAGCAGAAAGAAAGTTTGTGTGTGCGTGTGTATGTGTGTGTGCGTGTGTATGTGTGCGAGCGTGCGCATGAGAGAGAGAGAGAGAGTGTTTTGCATTTTCACAGGCCTATTTTTGCTTACTAATGTATCATTATTATAAACAAATGTGGCACTACACGGAAATGTTTGCTGGTCGCTGGCAGTGAAGCCCTCAGCAAACGGCCAGCTCACACAGCGGGGCAGATTTGTGCTGGGATCCCCGGACCCCACACACCACTGCTGGGGTAGGAGGCAAAGCACCACCATCAGGTAGGATCTGGAGGTGCAGCCCTGTGGTGCTGGGTGGGGTCCAGAGGGAAGCAGCTGGACATGAGGTCTGTGGTACTTGTGTGTTAGTGGTGTGTCATCAAAGTGCATCAGGTGGTTTGTGGTACCTGGGCTACATCTCATGTATTTCTGCTTTGGATTTTTCACTTGAGAGGGAGGGGAATTATGGGGATTGGAGAACCAGGGTGGATGTCAGTGCTTCACTCTGACTGATATAAATTGTTCAAATGCTGAAAACCCCAAAAAATCTTTCTGTACAAAAACATGCCAAAACATACCTGTAAATCTGACAAGACTAGACTATGAGGATTAACATCCTTGTGGGAAAACAGAAATGCCACTGTAAGGAGAGCAAGCATGTACGTGTATATACGTACACACACACAAAGAGGCAAGAACACGACTAACAGTTTCCACCTTTAACTGCAGGTGTTTTCCCCTCTCCTTTCTCTGCTCTTTTATTCCACCCTCTCATGAGCTTATCTGAGTCACTGAGACAGTTTGGTGTGTGTGTGTGTGTGTGTGTGTGTGTGTGTGTGTGTAAGAGAGAGACAGCATGCAGTGATAAGTTGCTCACCTGTTTTTCTTCTTTCTTTCCTTTTTTGTGTGTGTGTGTGTGTGTTTGTGTGTGTGTGTATCTGTGTGACAAGGTGGAGAGTTCCTTCAGCTATCTGGAGATCTATGCCATCACCATCGAAGACCTGTACCAGGTAACTAGGGCTGGGGGGTGCTGCTGTACCTGTGTGTTTTGGGGCCTCATCTGAGGGGTGGAACTGGGGCTGGATTGTCACCTGTGTCTAGGAACAGCCCTTTCTGAGGGATGAGGATCTGCATGCTGAAACGTGCAGGTGACACATAAAGCCCACGTGTGAGGGAAAGGAAATGTCTCTCAGTTACTGAGCTGGGTGGTGTTTTTATCACCATGGTGACTTTAGAATGCGGTGGAACCGCCTCGCTCCGTTACTGTCACATTTTCATCTCTACCTGTGTCTCCTTATTTCGTTATTTAAAAAAGTGGTCTGTTGGCTCTCTGTACACTGCTGAAACAGGACCCCTAACGTGTGTGTGTGTGTGTGTGTGTGTGTGTGTGTGTGTGTGTGTTGCTGATTTGCCAGCTGCTCTTATTTGCTGTAAGCCTGATGCTTTAAACACTGTGCTGACCTGAGCTCAGAGCTCCATCCTCCCAGTTTGCCAGTATAGCTTCAGTCCCCTCACAGTGGTAAAATACTCTAATGCTGAGGTGACGGAAACAGGCAGAGGAATTCCCGCCTCACTTCCTGCCTCCGACTCAGGCGCTGCGGTTGTGTGAATGGGCCACTTGAGATGTTTGCCTTCCCCCAGCACATTCTCGCAGTGAGAGGGGCTGCCTTCGGATGGCCCACCTCCCAGACAGCAGGGAACTGTGCTCAGACGTGTTCAGACATGTGTCACTGAGATGCGTTGATCTGCATGTTTGACACTTCATCTGTGACTGTGTCCCCCACAGCTGGCCATCGACACGGACCGGCAGAGCTACTCCTTCACCCTCATGACCATGGAGGACCTGGAGACCGTGGTCAGACACGTGACCGCCTCACTGAAGAAGATCTTCCCCGACTCGTCACCAGGGTGAGTGCTGGACCCCCATCACAGTGTCATCCTCCTCGTGTCCACAGTGAGCCACCTCAGGCAGTTACGGGTGCGTTTTCCTGTTTGCGCCCCTTGGCCGGTAAGATCTCCGCTTCCAGGCGAGGGCCAGTTGAAGCTCGTCCCTCAGTTGTCGAGCATCGAGGTCTGTGTCGCATTCGAGCCCACGCACACCTGGCCGTCGCTGTGGTTTCCCGTGTCGATGGACGCAGTGAACAAAGCTGGGCCCCCTGCAAGCGATCGTGGGAGAACAGACCGCCTCTCACTGTCCACCCTCATCCTGGAACAAAAATGGCCACCGACTCTTTTGTGAGCAGAAGTGTGAAGAGCGAAGCTACAAAAGCCCAGGAAGGCTGTTTGTTTGCTCTCTGCCTTGAGCCACAACAATGCAAATTTTTTTTGCACACTCCATTTCCTGTGTGAGCAGCCTGCAGGCCGACCGCCGCCACGTCCTGCGTTCACATCAGCGCTGACGCTGTTTCCGAGAGCCTCACGAGCCACTGCCGCCTTTCATCCTCATCCAAATACACCTCTGCTCAGAAGCAGTCAAACCTGAGAGAGGTAGACAAACAGGTGGATGTTGGGCCAAATCAGAGCAAAAGCATCACTGCCAGCACATATGAGGGGACAGGTTGTCCCTCTGTGGCGACATCATGACAGGGTTGGATTCTCTCAAAGATGGTGATGGAGATGGGAAAAGTTGAAGAGTAGCAACTAGACAGATGGACTCAGTCAGTTGTCACACCCCTTTTAACATAAAGGACCCAAGTGGACGACGGAACTTTCTGGAAGGTCTCCGCATACGTAGCCAACAGGAGTGATATTTGCCCCAGTGACATGGGAGAAACTGCTGTGATGATGAAAAGATTACAGTTTCACCATGTTTTTTACTTTGCCAGCCAGCAGTATTCGCAGGCCAGCCTGTTGGGTTCCCGACAGCATGTGAGGGGAACTAGAGCCAAATAGGCTGAAAGAGAAGGAGCTTCCTTGCACCTGTGACTCAAACATGTGACACGGCAGTCAGAGCTGGCAGAGCCGGTTCACTGCAGGAGGTCCAGCCCCTGAGGACGGCAAAGGGAACCGAAGGAATTTCCATAAGCAAAGTGGAGAGTTTGTGGTTTTCCCTGGAACGCAGAGGCTTTGCTGAGCCTCAGAGACACATCACCCCCACGCATCTCCTGATCTCGCAGCTAAATAAATGAGCATAACACCATCGGCTGTGATCATCTATGCATGTGCTGTCTGTATCGCTTCTGAGGGATGTGAACCAGCAACACGGTGGTGTCACACACATAAGCTGTGTTCTCATCACCCTGTGTCTAAAGCACTTCCTCTGCTGTACACCACTGTGGAAAAATGTGTCTGATTGTAAATGTAATCTCTATTTGGAGAAAAGTCCACAGAGACAGTGACACGAGACTCAGCTAAATTGTGGGAAATGTCTGCTGCTCTCTAGGAGGCTCCTGAAGAAGGTCCCAGTGGACCTGCAGGACCAACTGCAGAAGCTAATGGCGAGCGTGGAAGACCAGCTCAGTGGCATCCAGGGGCCCTGTGGTAAGACAGCATCATTCAGGCCATGTGGCTGAGAGCAGGTGACCTTGTCAGTGACAGGTGTGACATGGCAGCTGTCTCACACTCATGTGTGCAAGCAGATGAACAAACAGATGCTTTCCTCCTCCTTTCAGGCGGCTTCTCGGAGACATACGCTGCCCTGTGCGACTTCAATGAGTTCCCATGTCGAGAGGAGGTCAAGTGGGTCAGTGTTACGGTGGCGCTCTGAGGGTGTGGGAGGTCCTGCTGTTGCTCACCTGGGGACCTTCATACTAATAGGGCCAATATGCAGTGATGTAATGTGTCTCCTGTCCCCACCTGTCCGCAGCTCACCTGCAGACAGTGAAGGTCTTCTGTGTGAGCAGACAGACATACCTTGTTTACTGCCTATGTTCTCCTCACCCTCATCTGTCCTTCTCCCTCAGGATGTGGACAACATCTACCACGTCCAGAACTGCCGGGACTTCAACCTGGTGGACTTCAGTCACCTGGACAGCCAGTGAGACACAGCTAGAGGAGGATTGGGATGTACAGGACTGTGGGTGGACAGATGGAGCCCAGGGCTGTAGGACCTTAATGCTGGACTGGTGCACATATATAGACCTCAGTGGTCCTCCAGCAGCTCTGTGGGGAGGGGGTCCAGTTTTGGGGGTTTCTGGTGTTTCAGTGGCAGTAAGAAGATGCTCTGTGCTCCTGAGAGGGTCACCAGTGTCACTGCTGAGTCTCTCTGCTGCTGTCCCTCAGAGACGTGGCCCTGGCCGTCGCTGCCCTCTCCTTCAACCACTGGTTCACCAAGATCTCCAACAGAGACGTGCGACTGGTAGGTGTCTCAACAAGGTCAGTCCACTCTGCTGTGGTTAGCGTGTGAGGAGACAGCAATGTGAAGTGTAACTACAAAAACACGTGTGCCTTTAACAACAGGAGAGGTTGAGGAAATTCCTACTGTGTGTGTGTGTGTGTGTGTATTACGCTTCCTCTCGGCCTTCCTCCAGAGTCAAGAGGTCCAGGAGCAGATTCTCTACATGGTCAACAGGTCCCCCAAACTGGAGGAGGTGTGTCTGGAGAGCAGCGGTCTTAGATCGTGAGTCTTCCACCACAGCCCCCTGACACTCCCCTCCTCAACACGGCGCTGAAGCTTCATCCGCCTGTGAGGGACATGAGTGTGTGAGTGGGGCCACCAGGAGTGTTTACCGCAGTTTTCCTCTCTCCATCAAGGGACTTTGCAGTAAGAATGGCCTGTGCTCTGCGGGATCACGCCAGCTCTGTGCTGCACACCATCAACCTGTCTGCCAATCAGATCGAGGACAAAGGTTGTGTGTGTGTGTGTGTGTGTGTGTGTGTGTGTGTGGCCTTATCCATTCTCTTGAATGCGCTGGTTATACTTCCTGTGTCACCTGTCCCTGCCCTGCTGCCTGTGTCCAGGTGTTATGGCTCTCAGTCAGCAACTGGAGAAACTCCCTCATGGCCTCACCCACCTGTCCCTGGCTAAGGTGTCTCTGTCTCCCAAAGGTATGACTGATGGCCCCTCTGGGTCAGACAGCATGTATCTCATGTCCTGGGAAACACTTTGAGTCTATTGGTCCCATCAAAGGTTAATATTTATCTGGGGTAGTTGGACCAATCAGAGTTCACGGCTGACTAGTCCTTCTTCAGCAATGACCAATCACAGTTTAGCAGTCAGTTTTTCAGTCCTTTCTTGATTGACAGTTAATTGTGAATCACAGTATTTTCACACTTTACTATGTTATCAAAGCAGATTTTTCAATGAATACTTTTTGTGTGTGTGTGTGTGTGTGTGTGTGTGTGTGTGGACACAGGTGTGGCCAGTCTGGCACAGGCCTTCTCCCTCAAGTCCTTCTCCACTGCTCTGAACCACTTGGATCTTTCCGGCAACACAGGGTGTTTGGCTACGGAAGAGGCCACGGTGAGGGGGGTCAGCGCTGGGGGGGGGGGCTACAGGTCTCCTGGTCCTGATGGTGTGGAAATGCGACCTTCACAGCTCACGTTTTCCTCTCTCCTGCAGTGCCTGTTCACTTTCCTGTCCAGAGAAAATGCAGTGTCTTACCTGGATTTGAGTGGGACCGACTGTCCTCTAGACACCGTAAGTGTCCCCTCACCCCTGGAGCCTAATTTTCACTGCAGGGAATGTTGACTTAATGACCTTTGACCCCTTTGCCTGTCTTTTATTTGCTCCCTAGCTGTTTGTGTCCCTCTCGGCTGGTTGCTGCTCCAAGATGGCCCACCTGAGTCTGTCCAGGAACACCTTCTCACATAGGTGAGTGCCACTTTTTGACATCTGTGGTAATATGTCTGGTGGCTGTAATGTCACACAAATGGGGACAATTAATGGCTCAGGTGACAGGTGAGCTGACCTCTCTCTGGTCCCAGGAAGGCGAAGGAGGTGACCCGCAGTGTGAGGGACTTCTTCAGCAGGAGTGAGGAGCTCAAGTACGTGGGCTTGGCAGGGACCCGCCTGCCAGCAGACGCCCTGCGGTGAGGAGCTGTGTGTGTGTGTGTTGTATTGCAGTTTTGTCTCATTTACCTGTGTTTGTTTACCAGCCTATTTTTTCCAAGTCAGAGTGAACAAAGTATGTCAGCAACACAGGAAGATCTTTAGACCCAGACACAGGGTGATGAGAGCACAGCTGTGTTGCTGGTTCACATCCCTCAGAAGCGACACTCAGACAGCAAATACATAGATGATCACAGCAGATGCTGGACTCATTTGGGTAGCTGTGAGGAGGTGAGGAGAGAAACGGCTCTCGGAGAGAAGGGATTGGGGGGATTCAGCAGCTCTGAGGGACACAGGGAGACCATTCCTCCATACTGGGGGCAGAACTGAGAACCTACAGATTTTAGGGAGCGACCAGGTGCTGGAGAAAATCTTGTACTCAATAAACAAACTGTTGTAAGGAGCTATGGGGAGCCAGTGGCGAGACAAAGGGGAGAATCATGGTGTGTGTTTGTATGTTAATTAATGTCTACAGATAATGTGTGTGTGTGTGTGTGTGTGGGTGTGTGTCTGTCCACCCAGGTTGATGCTACAGGGTTTAGCTACAAACACTCACCTGTCTGGATTGGAGGTGGATCTGAGCTGCTGTGAGGTATGTGAAATACATCAGGAACAGGTGTACAAGTGTATATACATACACACACACACACACACACACACACACACACACACACCTACCTGTATGGCCTGTACCTGTATATTCATACTGTGTTTGTGTGCAGTTGCGCTCAGCTGGTGCACAGGTCATTCAGGAACACATCTTTGAAGCCAAAGCCATCAGCAGCCTGGATCTGTCCGACAACGGTGAGACAGACTGTTCTGGCTCTCAAACCCTGTCTCTCCCCCTCTGTGCCTCCCCTGTCTCTCTCTCTGTCTCGATGGTTTGGGACAAAGGAGTTGGGTGGTTGGTGACAGTTTAAAACTGAACAATGAAACATGTTTAACAGTATGACACAAACTGGATAATTTGTGTGTGACATGACTGTGATCTTTTTGGTTCCATCCCTCCCTCCTCCTCCCGCATGTGCTGAAGGTCTGGAGAATGACATGGTCACCCTGATCCTCTCGATTGGCCGCAGTCACTCCATCCGACACCTGGCTCTGGGACGCAACTTTGCTATGAAGTCCAGGTGAGCTGGAGAAGCACCACCTCCCTGGGTTTTGTGGGGAGGGAGCTTGACTGCAGTGGGGGGTCAGCCCCTATGGAAATGCTGAGAAGGTGGAGGGATCGCAGAGGGCGGGGCCTGCGGGGCGGTGCTGGGGCGCTCATGGGCATGTCTCTCTGCAGGGCGCTGACTGACGTGCTGCACCGCATCGTGCAGCTCATCCAGGAGGAAGAGTGTGTGAGTTAAACCCCCCGCGTGGCTTTCTTTTTCTATTTCTGCCTGGCTGGCCGGCTTGCTGCTCGCCTCACCCACCCCTCCGCTGTGTATGTCCCACAATGCCGTGCGGCTGCAGCCTCTGGAGTCTTTGTCTGTATCAGACTCCAAACTGAAGACGGGAACAACGATCCTCATCAACAGCCTTGGCCGCAACTCGAGCCTCAGCAAGATCGACATCAGCGGCAACTGCATCGGTGACACCGGTGCCAAAATGCTCGCCAAAGCTTTGCTCATCAACACCCGGCTCAGGTAAGCCCCCCCCCCCCCCCCCCCGCCCCCCCCCCCCCCCCCCCCCCCCCCCNCCCCCCCCCCCCCCCAGTGGCTCCACCACACCCCTCGACAGCGCCCTCTGCTGGCGAGCCATCCTCACACCCCTATGCCCCACGCAGGACTCTGGTCTGGGACAGAAACAACATGACAGCAGCAGGACTCACAGATGTGGCCAACGCTTTGGAGAAGTGAGTTACTGACTGTGTGTGTGTGTGTGTGTGTGTGTGTGTGTTACCATCAGTGTGTCAGATTTCTACATTTTACATTTTCCTTTGTGTGTGTGTGCAGGAACTCCACGCTACAGACCATGTCCCTCCCTATGAGTGATATAACACAGGCGTATCGCAGCAGCCCAGAAAAAACCGAGGAGGCCCTCAACCGGGTAAGACAAGTGTGTGTACATGTGTAGGTGTGTGTCTACGGCTCATGCAACAACACACCCGTCCACCGCAAATCCCTGGAGGGTCTCAGCATTCTGTCACACCTGTCCCGTGCATCTCGGCCATCAGATTCAGGTGTACCTGCACAGGAACAGCCAGCGACAGAAAGTGACATCAGACCACATGCTGCAGCTGCAACAAGCCCTGAAAACCAGCCAATCAGAGAAGGTGGGCGGGCCCCAGCTAACGCACTGCAACCGTCAGGAGAGGGGTGTGTGACATGAGAGTGGTTTGTATTGTCGCCCCCAGCTGGTGGAGGACCACTGTGCCAAGGTGCAGGAGACGATCCGGCCACTGGCCACTTGCAGCCTCCAGGACGTGCAGAGTGACATCCTATCTGCAGAGGAAGTGCTGCATCACGCCAGGACCTCAGTGGGGGTGGGTGTCCCGGTGGAGACGATGCCCCCCCCGCAGACACTTCAGGCAGTGCGAGCAGCTGATCTGTGACCGGTGTGCTGTGTGTCTCCCCAGCTGCTGCCCACCCTGTTTGAGCTGGGAAAAGCACCCCCCAGCAGTGATGTGCTGAAGCACGTGCTGAGAGACACGGCCAGGGTGGTCACCAACGAGGTGGTCGAGGACATTCAGGTACTTCCAGGGCAAAAGAAGTGGGGCCTCATATAGCGGGGAGGGGACCCCCAATGGACCCCCTGATGAGGGATTTGATTGGACAAGCTGGATGTAATGAGGTTGACTGTCCTGTGTGTGTGGGGGCTTTCAGTGGCCTGGGGGTGGTCCGGATGTATCTGTGCACACAAACAGAAAGCACCCTGTGTGTTGCAGGAGCTCGTGCAGAGTTTGCTGCAGGCAGCACAGAGTGTGTGTCCACGCGTTGTGCAGCGGCTCAGCATCAGCGAGCAGCTCACCTCCTGCATGACCAGGACGTCCCAGCAAGTGGCCTTCTTCCTACAGGGGGCTCTGGAGGAGCAGGCGGGTGAACTGGTCAGGAGCAAGCTGAGGTGCGGGAGCGCACACACACACACACACACACACACACACACACACAGTATGTTATCAATCTCTCTTCTGTGTTCCCAGTGAACTGAGACAGGCTGTGAGTGGCTCGCTGGTGGACAGCATCATCACCGAGGTCGTCCAGGACCTGTCAGTGTGTCAGCAGAAACTGGTGAGTTGTGCGTGTGTGCGTGTGCGTGTGCGTGTGTGTGTGTGTGTGTCAGAGGGTTGATGGCGAGCGTCCACTGTGTCCCCCAGGAACGCCACATTAAGGAGTATACGCAGCCTTCCGGGGGCTCATCCTCTGCAGCCACCAGGACCAGCATCCCTCAGCTGCGGGTGATGGAGGTGGAGTTTCCAACAGACGAGGTCAGGCGTCACCTTATATTAGTAGATGTTGATAACAGGTGTCCGACCCCCCACCGCTAGGACTGCTGTGGTCACTGGGGGGTAATTACTGTTCGCTGAGGAGACACACAGGGCGCAGTTGCAAGACTCCAGAATAGACACCAAACTGCTGCTCCCACACTGGTGACACCTAGACATGACTGAGAACAACGTTCTGACCTTCCGTGACCTCATGCATTTCAGCAAACCAGATCCATCTGTCATCCACTAACTCTGAGTTCTCAGATTCATGTCCGTTACTTTAGTAACATCCTCAACCCACCTCAGCCTCTGCTGTCCCCGTCTCCTCATGGCTTCAGTCCTTACCACCATCAGTCTTTTTCCAGTGAAACCTGTCTCCTTGTTACAGGAGCCGTCTTTTGATGTCGTGGCTGAATTGCCCATCTGCTGACTTATTTAAACCTGGTAAAATAAAATCTGTCAGCACCTCCACTTCTTCCTCATCTATTTTCCTAGGACTAATGGGGCTGGTTGCTGTGATCTTTGTCTTTTTGAGGCCAAGCAGCAAACCCACTTTTGTTCTCTCTTCTCTCACCCTCATCAGCAAGTCCTGCAGTTCCTTCTCATTTCACCCACCAGAGTGGTATCATCTGCATATCTGACACTGATCTTTTTCCCATCCAGCTTTGGATTCATTTGTATTCTGCATATGAGTTGAATAAGTAAGGTGACGGTTTGCTGCCTTGTCCCCCCTTGTTCCTCAGCACTGAACCACTCGCTTCTTGCTGTGCAGACAGACTCCTCAGAAGAAAATGAGGTGACCTCATGTTCCCATCTCCTTGAGGAGTTTCCACATTTCGTTGCGATCCACATAATCAGAGGCGTTAAAGCCGTTGGTGAAGCGCAAGTCACCATTTTTGTAGAGCTCCCTTGTTTTCTCTGTTATCCATCAGATGTTGGCAGTTTGGTGTCTTGTGCCGCCGCCTCTTCTGAGCCCGACTCATGCATCAAGCGATTCCTGCTCCACACGATGCTGTAGCTGAGCTTGCAGGACCTGGAGCACTTCCATCTCTTGATGGTCTTTAGTTTTGCTATCATTTAGTAATGGGAATGAACAGGCCTTTTCCAGTCCTGTGGCCTCTGTTGTTTTCCAAAGTTGCTGGCAGATTGTGAGCCACATTTTAACAGCCCAGTCAGAACTGGCACCTGGGGGGTCGTCAGCAGTGCTTCCTGGGGCCCATTTCACTTCTCTCTCTAAGATGTCTGCGCTGGTGCACCAGGGCATTTATTTATTATGTCCCAGCCAAGCAAAGTGGTTGGACACCTGATCACGTGCTGCTTCACGATTGGTTTACAACATCATTTTCCCGCCCACCAAGGGAGAGAGTGTAGCTCACTTAAAGTGACAGTACACCTTTAATACAAAATATTATAAAAGGAAAAAACGTGAATCCTGAAAACATACAGGTGGACATTTGGGGGGGTGTAGTCACATGTGGACACAGTCTGAGGGACACACTGAATCCACAGACATGCACTGTTTTCAGTTGGACCCTAGATCTTATTCCAGCTTCTCTTCTGCAGTATGTTCCTGTTTCCTGGAGCAGTGGCTTCCCCACCGGGAGCATCCGCCCAGCCCCCTCTGTCAAAAGTAAGGACTGGAGCCCCTCAGTAGCTCAGCAGCACCTCCTCTCAGGAATGTCATATCAATGGTGAGTGGTACTGTCTGTATCTCTCTTTCCCCAACAGGCCTCCTGGACGCAGAAATGGACCCCCAGCAGGCCAGTGAGGGCCCAACTACACTGGAGGCAGGGGGGGGAGTGATGGGGGGCGGTGTACGGACATTGTCTCCACTGTTTGTCACTGCTGGCCCGGCTAAGCCCCACCCCTTCCACCTACCTGTGGATGCTGCATGTGGTGTGGTGCCCAGAGAGCCGCTGTCCCTGCAGTCATCCCTGGAGCTGCCTGTGGAGGGTCAGCGGCTGAAGCACTGCACCCACCTGAGGCCCCGACCACAGCGCACACACCGCCAGGTGCCCACTAAGGTACGGCTACGCTGACACTGGCAGTCCACAGTGGTGCCCACATACACTTCTGGTGACGTGTGATGTTAGCACTGCAGCTCACTCTGTGTGTGTGTGTGTGTGTGTGTGTGTGTGTGTGTGTGTGTGTGTGTGTGTGTGTGTGTAGGTACACACCACTAAAGGGGACCACAAAGCTCCTGAGGACATGGGTAAGGTCGATGAGGGGATGGAAGAGTTCTTCAGCAAGAAGGTCATTTCTGACAGTCCACTGTGAGTGCCCATCTCCACACACACACACACACACACACACACACACACACACACACACACCACACAGTGGTCAAAATCTGCATATTCCCCCTCCTTAGGACTCTGCAAAAGGCAGGGTTTACCATGAAGGCACAGCCCCCTGAAGAGAGAGGTTCTGCCCATTACAAGGACATGAGGAGAAAGCTTGGGGACTTCTTTGCCTTTAAGAAGCTGTACGGGGGGCGAGGCCGCAAGGCTGAGGGGGGTCCGGACTCACAGGACCCCAGGAGGATGAAGAATACGTCCATCGCCGACCTGATCCGGCCCCTGCGGGAGGCGGCGCGCACCGACAGGGACAGGAAGAAGGACAAGGAGCAGTTTTTACAGGACAGCACACCCGAAAGACTCACTTTTGTACCAGGCAAGGCCCAGAGCCCCACCCCCTCTGTGGCCCCTCCCACCACTGGCCCCTCCCCTTGGCCCAGACTGGAATGCAAGAAGAGCCTGACCCCAGTCACCATGCGGAAGTTCAGCCCATCCAGCAGCCTGCGGGAGGCCAAGTCCCAGTCGCTCGTCCTGCTGCCTGGCTGTGGCACGGTGGGGTGGGGGGGTCGGGTATTTAAGGTTCTGCCTGCAGTGTAAAGCTCTATTTGGAAGTGGAGCTGAACTAGAACCTGTGGCTTTTCCCTGCAGACACAGCTATCGGGAGTCCTGTCTACCTGGCAACACACACACTGCGAGGACATCGCCAAGATGACAACAGCTCCTTCGGAACTTCAGACGGAGCAGGTGAGCAGTGAGGAGCCCTCCTCACACACAAACAGCACTCCTTCTACTGTTTCTTAACCGCTTCTCTCACCCCTCCAGGAGGCCCAGGCAGAGCTGCGCAGGGTGGGATCAGAGGGTAAGACCCAACAACACACTATCTTCGTGGCCGTGACCTGGTCAGTGTATTAATCAGACCTGATGACAACTGTGTCGGTTTACTGTGTGTGTGTGTGTGTCTTATTACAGGAGCAATCATTGACTATAAACCTGAACCTCCTCTAGCCCACTTGAAGCTGTGTACTTCATCTAATTCTGCAGGTACTGTGCGTGCATACATGCGCACGCGCGCACACACACACACACACACACACACACACACACACACAAAACTTAGAAACTTCAAGTTAAACCTGCAGATGACATCACTTTTTTGTTGCGCCGACACTCCTACTCAGACCTGAGTTGGGCATCACAACCTGCTGTGACCCCAATGTTGAACCGGCCTAGACTGGGTGCAAAGCCCAGGGATCCAGCGGTCGGCATCACTCCCCTGGTGACGCCAAACCACCTGAGTCCCTCCCGTGAGCTCCAACCACACCCTGCAAAACACCCCCCCATCCCCAGCCCCCGAAGGGAGGCTCCCCCTGTCCCTCTGCCTCCCAGGGCAGCAACAGCAGAGGAGAGTCGGGACCGAGCACAGTCCATCACAGAAGGTACAGATGGCCCACAACGCACCTGGCCTGCAGTCCGTGTGTGAACAATAGGTGACTTGGGACTGCTGTGCGCCTGACTGTATCGTGTGTGTCTGTCTGTGTGTGTTTTCCCCACAGCTCTGCTCCCGACACCGCGGCCACGCACCAAGCCAGCACCCCATCGCAGAGCTGTCTCTGTCCACGAGGAGGGACTCTACGAGCAGATGATGTCACTGGACTCCCAAGGTGAGGGACTGGTTTCTTGTGACCCCACAGCCACCTAGCTGAGCTGGTCATTCATTCCTGACCATGACGATGACGTACGTTGCAGTATGTGTCCATCTTCACACTGTCCCCCCCCCCAGCACTGAGATCTGCGCAGCCACGGTTGCCGGTACGAAGGCGGACCCCCCCGCAGGAACTGCCCCCCACCGACCAGGACGAGTTGCTCCTTTAGGTCTGAGTCCAGTTCCTTGACCATGTGGTCGCAGAAAGGAAGCCAGAACTCAACTATCCACATTTAGTGGGTAGAACTGGGGTCTGTAGCCAAACAGCAGCGCTGAGGCTATAAACCATTTTTCATTTTTAATATTCATTGTTCTCAGAGTCATGTTCCACTGGACTGGGGGGTTTTTACTGTGCTGTTAGTACAGTTCATGAATGAAAACCAGTAACTATTGTGTCGAGGGGCTGCAGGGTCTCACTCACCTTCCTGTTTTTCCTCCCCTCTTCAGGTGGTGGGGGCCTGGGGAGGCTCCATGTGAACACAACACAGCGCGACACCACCAACGTCACATACAGCAACTACACTGGCTGTTAGTTAATTATTTTGTTGTTAATTATTAAATAAACTGACAATTGTTACATTAGTTAGTTGAAATGTCATCTAGTTCACAACCAGCAGGGGGCAGAGTGGTCAGACCTGGGTTCAAGTCCCACCTCCTGCTGTAGTGCCCTGGATCTCTGTACTTTACGATCAATTGATGCAGTAAAATTACCCTGCTGTGCAGATGGGTAAATCAGAGTAAGATTACTGTACACCTCACACTGCAATTGACTTTGGCAAAATAAGTGAAAACAAAAAAAGGACTTAGGATGTGCAGCAGCAGAAAGGAGAAGGACCTCAAACACTTGTAAGAAATATGCCTTTTATTGATAACATGAGCAATGGGGGGTGCAGTTTCAGTCCCCCAGCAGAGTTGGAAACACTACAATTCCCATAATTCCAGCAAAAGTCCTGCTGATTCACCAGCACGTGGGGACTGAAGTGATTCTAGAGCGTCCCTCCGTGTGATGCTCCTGCAGTGACACCTCAGCCCCCCCGAGCTCACAGGACCAACAGCATAAAGTGAGTCAGTCAGTATTTGCGACCAGCTGCACGGTACACAGAGCGCCATCGTGTGGCCGGGCGGTCAGCTGCTGTTGAGGGTGATGGCGGGACAGGTAGCGCACCGACCACTGCAGCAAGTTGTCAGGAATGCTGTGGGAAACCAGATGTAAATGAACACGCTGCCAAATGGTGACTGTGGGGGGGGTCCGGCCACGACTCACCTGAAGGAGTGCAGAGCTTCGGCAACTTGCGCTGCGGGCCGATAGGTGTAGGAGAACGGAGCTCCGTCCGCGTGGACCTGGTGGGGGTCGGAAAGAGATCAAACATACAGCTGCTGCTCAGACTGTCCTTCACACACCAAAGATGTGTGTTAAAGATGATCATGACGGATTAAGCCTGACATGGAGTGCAGACAGTCCTCCTCTCCCTGAAACACCTATTTTCCATGGTCTGTGAACATTAGAGGCAGAACTTCAGCACAGCAGCTAAACGTTTGCTGGAACCTTCAGGTGGAGCCTTTTATCACTGTGGACAGAGGAACTGGGCAAAACACAGAGTCTCTTTCTTGGGCGCGCACACACACACACACACACACACACACACACACAGCCTTACTGTGACAGGTTCGGGTCGAGATACAGTTCGGTCGGGTCCCTGGTCCTGCACCATCCTGCCACAGGTCGGTGTCCTTAGAAGCCATGACAATGGGCTCCTGGCCCTAGACCCCCCTACAGATCCACCCTGCTTTCCTGCATCTTTCTCCAGCTCCTTCTGCCGCCCCCTGCTGGCAGTGCATGACTTCCTGGCCACTGGTCTCTCCTCCTCCTCCTCCTCCTCACGTCCTTTGCTGGGGTGGGGTCTCTGATAGGGGGGCAGACTCTGGTCCTCTGACCTCTGCAGGGACAGTGGGGAGGGTGCCGGTGGCCCTGTGCCAACACTGTAGGGGGGTACAGTGGTCGCTGTCCTCTTACTGCTGTCTTCCAAAGCCATGAAAAGCTCCTTTCTGGTGCCACCAGAGGTCCTCGTTGGTAGAGAGGAAGCAGCAGCTGGGACAGCAGCACTGGGTGGGACCCATAAAGACAGGTTGTCCGGGGTCACGGATCCTGAAGAAGATAATCAGAAGCAGAAGGGGTTGCAGCCCATCTGTTCAAAGCACAGGTGCGCCTCCCTGCCCTGCCCCCCCCCCCATCGTACCCTGGCCAGGGAGCAGCGATGACGTCTCCATGTCAGCCGAGCCAAACACATCCCAGGGGTTGGCAGGCTGATCGTCCAACAGAGATGAGCCCAGGTCCTCTGTTGAGTGGGAGAACGAGAATGTCAGCAAGACGGTGGAGCTCTACATCCAGCAGGTGTGCCCCCTCAGAGTCCTGGGTACCGTGGTCATCTGTCTGTCCAACTCCATCGGCAACAGGCTCCTCCAGAGGGGCATCGCCACACGCTGAGGTTACATGATCCTCCCCTGAGTGAAACCACAGGGCAGCATAAACATTCAGAGCACGCTGAATGAATCACCTGAGCTACACATATAGGTGTGGCCTCACAGGGAGTCTGCAATTGAGGCAGCCTGCCTGCAGAAGGAGGGGGGAGAGTCTCACCTGGCTGGGTGAGAAGTTTCTGCTGCTCTGGAACGTAAAGGTGGGAGGTAGGAACAGTGAAGGGGTCATCACCCTGAGACACACAGGTTTGCAGTCATAGCTGGGCAGGAGGGCACAGACCCCACACAGACACATACACATCTCCATGGAGATCATCTGGATGCCCCAGGTGAATCACAGCCCACCTTGTATTGCACTCTGTCTGCATCCCAGCGGGTGCTGAGTTGGGGGAGGTGTAGCATGGGGGCAGGAGTAGGTGAGGGGCTCTGGTGGGAGGTGGAGGGCTGTGGGCTTGGGGGGTCACGGGGGGGCAGCAGACAGCCGGCCGCTTCCTTCAGCAGGGAGCTCATCCTGTCCTGCTGCCACTCAGTCAACAGATCTGTGAGACAGAACCCTGGAAGAAGGGGGGTGTAGTGAGGGGGCATGGCTGGATGAAAGATGGGGGTGGGTGGGTGTGTGTGTGTGTTTTCATTCATTCTGGGTGTCCAACCTGCCTGGGTGTCCATGACAGGAGTTGAATGATCAGCCTGCAGGGCCCTGCAACACACAGGCAGCAACAAGGGAGTGAAGGCCAATGTAGAACAGTGTAGGGTGGTGATGAGCAGTGTGGTGCACTTATCATTCAGCATTAATAAACAGTTTCATGTGGACGAGGCCATAACCCCCAAGTGTGTCCTCACCTCCACGTCTCACGGATTTTCTGTCGGACTGTG
Source organism: Arapaima gigas (assembly GCA_900497675.1). NCBI lineage: Eukaryota > Metazoa > Chordata > Actinopteri > Osteoglossiformes > Osteoglossidae > Arapaima > Arapaima gigas. The sequence goes on from UFQX01000608.1 coordinate 238,800, forward strand.
GGCAGTGTGGTGCTGAAAAACAGATGCGTGTGATTGCATCATTGAGCGGAACCCAGTTCCTCCTCGGGAGAACAGGAAGGGGACAGGAGGGGGGCAGGAAAAGGAAAGGAAGAGGACAGCGCTCACTCACCAGTTGGGAACGTGGCACCTGATGGATCCTGATGCCAAGCTGATCATCTCATCGATGTTCACAAAGAACTGGCATTTACTCTGAGGGGAGGGGAGAGACGGCCCACCCGAGTGACACCAAGGCCGAGCGCCACCCACTGAGCTGTTTAGCACTGTGTAACAGGGTAACTCACCTCCTCGGGCTCTGCATGGAACATCAGGCTGTATCGGCACAGCGACACGGTGGAGTTACTGAGGCTCAGCAGTGACTCACGCTCCTCCATCCTGGGGACCAACAAAGGAAGACCATCAGCAGGGGCCTTTAGGGGTCAGACTCCCCGTGCCTCACACACCTCTGCAGTCTCTCCCAGGCTTCAGCAGTGAGGATCCCTGGAATCTGCACGACGTCATCAGACACGAAGACCAGGTGTCCTGGCTTCTCTTCCAGCTCTCTCCGCAAATGGGGTGGCTTGCTGATCTGCAGGGAGACCAGCAATCAGGTCGTCGGGGCAACGGGTTCAAATCCCACCTGCTGCAGTACCTGCGATTGAGGTGCTCAGTCCAAATTGGGTAATTTTTACTTTGTTATACAAGTTTACCCCTAAAATACGGGCTTTGACCCGCGGCCAGCTGTCGTGGGAGCCGTAGCCCAGGATCATTGACTCGATCCAGGGTCCTGTCGCTTTTCTGCCCTCTTTCTCCATCGTTCTGCCCCGAGACTCAGAGACGTAATACAAATAAAATAAATAATAAAACAGAGCCGTTATTTCACTCCTCCACCATCCGCCGTCAAGTTAAACAAATAATTTTTTTCAAAAAATGCATTAAAAATACTTAGTAAAAGACAAATCATTCCATATTAAAATTCAGTAAATGTAAGAAAAAGTTTCTAGACTAAAAACAGTGGATGGAAAACGACAGTAAAACAAATCTGGACCAAAACGGCTCTTCGTCAACTTGTTAGTTAACATTGTTTTACACATCAGTTTCACACAAAGTTTTTCCCACTTACTGGCAGAGCAGAGAAAAATGTAAAAGTTCAGTGACAGTCCGCCGGGGTGGAGATCATTCTTTAACTGCACATCATTTAAATTAATATAAGAGGAAAAGACAATAAACGTGCTAAAAAGTTTACGCCGTGAACGGTCCGCTTTTTGTGCCCGGAAGTTGAATATTTGCTCCTCGCGCCCAGAAGTGGGCGGTCCGCACGTGTTTTCAGTCCGATAGGGAAACTGATTCCGCCGCGCTGTTGTTCCCCGGCGATGTCCACATGTCCCAGTGCAAAACGGCCGTCTGCGAGCTGTACAGTATTTATAGTAGGACTTAATATTTAATAAATACAGGGTCTGTACAATTTAGCTGTGCCTGCTGTTTCTCTACATTAATATACATTCCCTCTTCCTCTTTCTCCCTTGGCTTCGTATAGCTGGGTAAGGAGCCCACATCTTCACCTTGGCGATATTGTTCCACTTACTCTTCTTACGTTGTTTTCGGTTCACCTGGACAGTCTGAAGAGTTAGTTTTAATTGTTTCTTTTCAAACACAGCAGCCAGAGGTGGGGGAGCAGAGTGGCCTCCCTGGGCTGGAGGGAGTGACCAGGTACAGCAGGACTCAGGGTTCAGATCCAGGGTGTGGGCCTTGATACAGGGGCTACAGGCACCCGTTGTAGAGGGACAAAAAGGAGAGAGGCAGGGGGTCCGGGATGTTAGGAGATACAAAAATCTGCTGCACGTTAAACTGTTCAGCGCTGCGTTTGTCTCACCAGGAAACAACTTAAATCTACTTTTTTTCAGAGCCTCGCCGACATGTTAATACCCTGTCCATGGTGGAATGTTCTGTGACTTGCATCACATTTTCATGCCCTTTGCCACATGTCCTACTGTAACCCTGTGAGGTGAATAAAGTATTTTTAATTTAAATTTCCATTTTATTCCAAAAGTGCCACTGTTTGGGTTTATCGCTTTCCAGGATACTTTGACAGCAGAACCGGTGACTCACCTCCCATTTACACACTTTTCAAAAACAACATTCCTGTCGTGGAAAGTGCAGTAACTTTTCTTTTTATCTCAAAACAGATGTAAATAAACCAGAAACAAAATGGAGGCTTATTTTAGAACAGTGAGCTGGTGGGCAGGGTTTGCCATGATGGATAGCTCTGCTGCATGAACAAGCTACAATTAGCATGTTCAAGCAGCTCTTTGAACATTTGGGCTTCATGTGCTGGTGGAGGTGACTCGTTTCCACGAGATGATGGAGCGAACTGGGCCCCTTTGTCACACCAATTCACTGTCTCCTTACTTACAATCGGCTGTGACCCAGATGGTTGGTTCCTCAGTCGAACGTGACACAGCGGTCTGGGGCTCCTCATCAGGTCTATATACAGATACAGGTGTGCCTGTGTGTGGACGTGCATGTGCGTGTGTGTGGGGGGGGGCTTCATTTCTGCCCCTCTGTATCTGTCCTTGTTGCCATGACAGCTAATTGCTGACAGGGGAGACCCTCGTTCCTCTGAGATTGTGTGGATAGGAAGTCATCAGTGCAGGATTTCCTGTTGAGACAGCAGAGGCTCCTCAGCAGCACCCTCATCACTCCCATCATCCCCCCGTGAGGGTACGGGAGCCTGAATGCTGCTGTGCCTTTGGGGAAGATTTCGAGTCCTTTTGAAAGCTCAGACCCCTGTGCAGACTCGTGTGTGTGCTTGTGTATGGATGGTGACATGATCTATACATGTCCTGCTCCTGCATACCCCCCACAGTGACATGTATTCACACCACCAACCAGCCGGAGGTCATCTTCCTCCTCGCTGTGGGGGGGTGGGTTGCTGAGGAGGAGGACCTGGCTTTGAGGCTGCAGGGTCTCACCTCCTCACTGGGGGCAGAAGGTGACCAAGTGACACAAGGAGCACAAGAGAGAACCTGTGTGTGTGTGTGTGTGTGTGTGTGTGTGTGTGTGTGTGTGTGTGTGTGTGTGAGAGAGAAGAAGTGGTTTCCCTACTGTTGAGACTGCCATCACCTGAACCAGCCACCACTACACTAAACTTAACATCTTGGGTCAAGAACCAGACTCTTTATTTTTGTACTTTCTTTTATGCTGTATATGTTCATCCACATACATATCAGATGTTACTTGTATTAAGCCTTGAGGTTATTAACAAACGATGCACACAGCTTGCTGAGATGTTCTACAGTGAGTGTATGTACAGTATATCAACTGGGATGTTGTACATCCCTGTGCCATATGACCAAACACCACAACACATTCCTAATACATATAAAAGTGTACGGTGAATCAACTTGATTCTGTTCTAATTCTGTGTGTGTGTGTGTGTGTGTGTGTGTGTGTGTGTGTGTGTACAGAGGCCCCACCCTGCTGGCCTAATTGTTTCCATATGGCTGTGACTCACAGGGCTGCAGTTCTAATTATAGTTCTTCCCATCAGAGAACCTGAAATAGCAGCTCCTCTGTGTTATTACTGTGTTATTACTGTGTTATTACCAGGGAGGGGAGCTCAGCCACTAGCAATGCTCCACAGTGCCTCCTGCTCAGAGACCCCCCCAGAAGGGGCACACACATGCTAAGGGTATAAAGGCATTGTGTGGACCATGATGGAGCTCTGCCTTTGTGTGTGTGTGTGTGTGTGTTGTGTGTGTGTGTACATGGAGAGTTTTTAACTCACTGAGTTCTAAGCCTCAGACCAGTGGAAAAAAATTAATTACATGAACCACATTAATTAATTAGCCATTAATCATTTGCCTTTTGCTGGGCAAAGGAACAATTTTACCACCAAACTATCCTCAAGGTCACATTTTCCACTCAATAGCTGAAATGTGTCCAGTCTGGGTGCACTTTTCTCTCTTGGGGGTCAGTCTTTCTCCACTGGGCTCTTCTGCAATGCCTCCAACACCCCTCGTCTCCAGCTCTGACCCACTGAGAGTCCAGCTGTGTCCCATAACGTCTGTGCTGTCCTCCCCACTCCCCCGCTCAAGCTTCTGTTTGCAGCTGTTTCCATGGTAAGAGTGGGGGGGTCTTGCATGTGGTTTTGCCATCAGAGTCCAACAGGAAAGACGGGAATGTGGAGCTCTGTGGAAACTGTCAGTAAGGCTGTGTGTGGGGGGGGGGGGG
>UFQX01000608.1:244779-295469 GCA_900497675.1 Arapaima gigas
TGCCCCCCCCCCCCCCAGCAGCGCTCGGCATGTGGGGCCGTCCGTCAGGAGGCGCAGTGCTGCTCAAGCGGGGGCGTCACAAATAGGCCACGTCGCCCCAGGATAATTATTACAGTTATGAGAACTGAAATAACATGCACATTATTTTGGATGCTTTTACAGAGGAGCACCCCACCACACACACACACACACACACACACACACACACACACACACAGCGAGGAAAGGACTATCAGCAGCTCACAGGCCCAGTGGGAGTCTTCACATATCCTCGTTTTATTGCTATTGCATAGTATTTGTCTATTATAATTTACATTTAATACTGTGTTATTTATCAGTGTCTATTCGGTGGGGTTAGGGTATGATGCGCGCGCTGCTGACGGCAGAAGGAGGGCGCTGCCACTCAACGAGAGCTCTGTGGACCCGCCCCTTAAAGGAACTCGCCTCCGCTGCGACCGATTGAGCGCCGTGTTTCTGCCGACACAAAATCCTCCCCTTTAACAGCTCGTCCGCCCAGCAGTCCTTTAAAAAGGTCCGTTATGTGAGCTCACGGCAGATCGCGGCTGGACGCCCAGCGGAGCGCGCGCGGCGTGGCGGGGAGGGGCTGTGAACACGGGGGGTCACAATTATAATCATAAATGCAATTATAATCAGTGCCGCCCCCGACCCCCGCTGGCTCCCCCTGAGCGTGTTGCCCTTAACGGAGTTTTGCGCGAGGGACGCAGGAGGTCAGAGAGACGAAGCTGCGCGGCCGTGACCGAGCAACCTGGGTGTGAAATCCGTGCGATTCCGAGCTGCACTTCGGCCGACAGGGATGGAGACGGAGGTGGACATGGAGTAGCAGGTGGAGAAGGAGACGGTGAAGCCGCGTGGGGTTGAGGACAGAGAGCCCCCTCCCCCCCTTCAAGACTGCATCAAGGACAGTAACGAAACGACGTGGCAAGATGTCCGTGCCGGTGAGTAACAGCGCGGCTGTGAGACACAGGGAGGACACGAGTGTGTGTGTGTGTGTGTGTGTGTGTGTGTGTGTGTGTGTATCTGGCAGTCTGACACACACAGGCATGTGCTCACCTGAGGAGGGCGTTCCTCGCTCCACTGTGGTATTTGCGCCTCCAGGCGCTCAGCAGAGCTCCTGTTGGGCCGCACGCTCTCTACGCAGGGGGGATGAAGTGCGATGTGAGCTGACAGGGGCTGCCAGGTGAGAGCTGCTGTACACACTGGACTTCACTGGAAGGGTGACCACTGTGACATCCCTCAGTGTGTGTGTGGCTCAGAGACCAGAGTCACCTGACTGACCGCACCGCTCTCCAGGAGTCGCTGGGATCAGGGTCACACCACAGTCCCCTCTTTAGTTGCGGTGTCACCAGGCAGACAGCTGCATTCTGTGTCACCTGGCTGCCTATAGGGAGGAGCCAAATGGAATGGACTTGCTCTCAGTCAAGGGTCACACAAAAGGCCACTTGATAGTCCTCTGTCACCGCTGTGACCTGGTTTGATCAGCTTTGCAGGAAAGCGGGAGATGGTTGATGGAACACACACCTGAGTGTCACCAGGTCTCCAAGAAACTCCTCCCACGATGAAATGTCCCAGATGACACTGCCTCCTAGTGGCCTCAGACAGCAAGTCAGCAAAAGACAGGCTACTGAGAGTGTGTGTGTGTGTGTGTGTGTGTGTGTGTGTGTGTGTGTGTGTGTGTGAATGTGTGTGTTCAGCAGCTCCCTGCATGGTGCCAGATGTGTTTTTGTCCTCAGGTTTCATTTCCCCCGGCCCTTATATCTGTTACCATGGTGGCACATTGTGTGTGTTTATGCTGTTGTGGAGGGGGTGCTGTGACGTGGCTGGGAAACTAGCTGCTCCCTGCCCCATGTGGTGGTTTGAGGTGTGTGGGGCGTGTGGGGTGTTCAGTAACCTGTCTGTGCTGGGTCGGGGGGTCGGTGTCTTTTTATAATTCTAAACCACAGGGCTCCTTGTGTGAGCGCTCACCTCCAGCCCAACCAACAGCAGGGTATTTATAGCTGGGGGGGGGGGGGGGGACGGGGGCAGACAGCCAGGGGGGGGGGCCAGATTCAGTGGAAATGTCAGTGTGTGCATGAATATGTGTGTGTGTGAGAGAGCGACAGAAAGAGTGCCAGGCAGCCAGTCTGTCATATCTGATGCTGCACAGAGGGGACAGGGTGGGGGAGCATGAGCCAATGACATCAAGATGACATCATTATGATGCCATAAAACACCATTATACACACCTAGTGTTGGCTGCAGCTGCAAGCCATTGACTCCCCTGTCTACTAGCACACGCACACACATTCTCACACACACACACACACACACACACACACACACACACAGTGCACTGTGATGAGCTTATTGTTTATCCCTGTTGTGACTCCCTCAGCCATGTTGCCCCAAATGGCCACCCAGGAGGGATCCAATCCTGTTCTGTGCTGAAAGGTTTTTCCTTTCTCTCTCTCACACACACACACACACACACACACACATACACACACACACACACACACACACACACACGGTGTGCAGGGTGTTTCTCTGGGTGGCTGCAGGTATTGTGATTGAGGTACTGCAGTGTGTCTGGATGGGGCACCACACACCACATCATGCTGGAGTGGAAGGGGAAGGTGGTTGCTGCAGACTGACTTGTGGCTCTGTAAGTTTATGCTGTCCATTTCTGACTGATCTCTGTCCTGTCAGTGACCCTCCGTGGTTTTTTACCCGGCCCCTTTTTTGTGTGTCTGCTGGGTGCTGTGCAAAGCTGGTTCTGTACCTGTCCTGTTAAAAAAACACCACACGTCCATATACTGTCAACACCAAAATACCCCCCTGTGAGGGAGTGTGGCTTGGGCTCCTTCACAGGAAATAGGGGGATGTCTCCTGCCCTCTGTTATAGGGATCTTCAAGCCTGGACCCCAGAACCATGTGGTGTCCACTGTCTACACTGACAAGGCCTTTGCTCGCTGCTGGCCTGGGTGTTTGACCTAGCGGACTAAAGGGGTCAGAGGTCCACTAGGAGACACTCTTCTGTGGACAGTGTGTGACAGTAGCCATGTGTACTGTGGTAAAACACGGTTCTCCTCACCTGACCTGTCTCCCCACACAGGTGTTCTGCCGTATGTTCCATTGTTTGCAGGGTGATGTTACAGAGGTAGGTGTGAGCATGACCTCTAAACTCTGGGAGTGTGTGTGCCCCAGCTGCACCAGTGTGTGCTCACCAGGGCCCAGTGTGGTCACTGCATGGAGAGTGCAAGTGTTACCATAATAACCTGTAACCCGTGTGTGCGTGCATGTGTATTTGTGTGTGAGTGAGAGCGTGTGTGTGTGTGTGTGTGTGTGTGTGTGTGTGTGTGTGTGTGTGTGTGTGTGTGTGTGTGTTTGCTCACATCTTTTGGACTACGGGGTCAGACCTCAGTGGTGTATGTGTGCTTTGTGAAGGACGCTGTCCTGCCGGAGCTGCCATGTGTCCTGTGGCTCTGCAGGTGTTGCACACAGGTGGTGTTTGTACCTGTGGTCACGACGGGACTCAGGGGCCTGGACACCCCCTCTCCCCTTCAGTTAAATGCTGCTGTTAGCATGTTAGATTAATAGCATGTTGGCTTTGAGGTGGCACTAGGGACAGTGGAATCCTGGTGGCTTCTGTTAGAGGTGTGACTGTAAAGAGAGGAAAAGCAACAACAAAAAGACTTCTAAGCTCCATGAAGACACACACACACACACACACACACACACACACAGACACACGCAGTTAAAGGTTAGTGAGTGAAAACAGGCTGATGTAATGAACCTGTCAGCAGGAGGATTTACTCCCCTGGCTTCGTGAACATCCCCAGAAATGAAGTTTTGCTCGAGATCGTGGCTGTGACCTGTGGGACAGTGTGACATCGTTCCACATAGAGCCACATTAAATGAGGGCAGTAACAGGGTGAACAGCGGATTATGAAGTACAGAATATGATTCCCACCTTAGAGGAGGGAGAAGCTCTTTCTGGGCCTTTGTCATTCAGGTCCTCACCCCCAGCAGGGCGTGACTGGAACATGAGTATGTTTATCCTGTTGATGTGAACATGAGTGTAAGGATGATGCCAGCAGAGGTCCAGGCTGGGCAGGTGTGCATCTCCACTCCCAAAACAGCGAAAACTCAAATGATCTGGATGCATTTCAGTGGTCCTGAAGTCAACGCGTTCCCTTGGCCTGGAAGGGACCAGTAGGTGGCGCAGTGTTTAAAGCATTTGGACCAGCTGTACAGCAGGTTAATTTAGTGTAAATGTGATTGTAAAACTGTATAATTGATCGTGGACTGAGTGGCTGCTTTAATAAAACTGATCACTGCTGGTAAACAACATGTTGCATTCTAGATGTTTGATCAATAAAATAATGTGTTAAAAAATTTAGCCATTTTTTGTGTGTAAAGTCACACAGAAAGTCTTGACTCTGTGTGTGTGTGTGTGAGAGACACACACACACACACACACACACACACACACACACACACACAGATGTGTGGTGGAAAAGACACGTCAGACACATGAGGCCAGACCCTGCGAAGAAGACAAGATGGGGGGGATGTAGACGAGCCCCCCAGGTTCCACACACACACTCAACATACCACAGAGACGGGTGGAAAGCACAGCCCCCCATCTGCATGCTTAGAGGCGATCCAGCCTATCAGTAGCCAGCAGCAGAGAGGTGGGCGGAGCTGTCAGAGGGAGGAGTTGGGTTACCGCAGGATGTTCCCGCCCCCTGGGCAACAGGGGGTGGGGGGGCAGCAGGACTCAGTGATCTGAAGGCAATGGGATACAGTCATTCCTGCGCGGTGAGGTCAGGCGGCTGGAGAACGCGGTTGAACCGGAGCCCAGAGCCAGTGACGCTCAAGCAGCACCACAGGTCCCGGCGGCCCGATCGGGCCTCTTGCTCCCCGTCTGCAGTTACAGTCTCTCACAGGGCATGAAGATGAACTATCTGGTGAGTGTGTGTGTGTGTGTGTGTGTGTGTGTGTGTGTGTGTGTGAGTGTGAGAGAGAGAGAGAGAGAGAGAGAGAGAGAGAGAGAGAGAGAGAGAGGGGAGAGCTGGATGTCTCACTCTTCACAGAGGGTCGTGAAGAGGAAGGAGATGGCAGGAGGAGACGTGTCGGGAGCGGGGCAGGAAGCGGGGGAGGTGTGTGTGTGTGTGTGTGTTCTTTTCTTTTTTCTTCCCCCACTGCAGGGTAGTGCTTTGAGTGTCTTTGTCTTACACTGTAACTGTAAAAAAGTAGTAAGAGGCTGCTGAGTAGAAGGCCAGTAGGGACAAAGAGATCTGTCTGTTGGTGGCCGTCCCTTCCAGGTGGGCAGCACCCCCCTCCGCCGGAGTTCAGAGACACCAGGGAAGTGGCCAACAGCTGGGATTGCAAGTTGTAGTCATGACACACACACAGACAAGCACACATACACCAGTCATCTGGGTCCCACAAGGAGGAGTGTTCTCTGGGAAAAGCATAGTGGGGGGGTGTAGCAGTTAGGGAGTTCAACTAGTGACATAAACACTGAAGAGTTTCCACAGAGTGAGATGTCATGAGGTCATTTCAACCTGAGGAGGTCCATCAGCACAGCTGTGTGTGTGTGTGTGTGTGTGTGTGTGTGTGTGTGTGTGTGTGTGTGTCACCGCAGGATGTCCCCACAGGTCCATGAGTCCCTGCTCTCTTGCTGAGGGAGATATGAACTTGGTTTCACTAATAAGGTCACTGTTCCAAAATGTTGTTCCATGTTGCCACGGAAATGGTGAGCACCTTGCAGCCACTTTCAGGTTCAGCAGCAGAGTCTCCCCTGAAACTGCAATGTGGTGCCTTTGGTTGTGCCTGTTTACCCTGTTTCCCTTCTGTGGATTGAGCTCCAGTTTCTTGAGAGTGATGCAGAGGACAGGTGAACCTGCAGGTGGGGCCTGGTCGTCACCCTGTTCCGACACCTTCCACCAGAGCAAGCAGTGTTGTGGTCATGATCCTGTTTAGGATGCTCACAGATGACAGATGAGAAGTTACAGTTACAGATGTGAACAGCCACTCAGTCCAAAACCACAGTTTTACCAGGGTACAGTACACCAGTATGTGTGTGTGTAGAACTGACACAGAGTACAGAGGTGACGGTGACAGATGGTGTTATGGAAGTTTATGTAGCTGTTGGGAGATCAGAAGAGTGAATCTGCAGTAGATGGGTTTGAGACCCTTCTTGAATGTTGAGAGGGATTCAGCAGCTCTGAGGGACACATTCCACTACACTGGAGCCAGAACTGAGAAGTTTTGATGTTGGACCCCTTATGAGTGGGACCATCAAGCAGCCAGAGGTGGAGGAGCTCTGTGCTCCTGTCTGGATGAACAGTGATCAGGTCCCCTAGGTTTCAGGCTGCAGATCCATCAGTGGTGTTTTTGGCTGTAAGCAAAGTGTCAGACTTGATACAGCAGCTTCAGGGAGCCAGTGGAGAGAAGCGGGGGGTGGATACAGACACCGGCAGGTCAAACCCAAGTCATACTGTGGTACCTCAGGCTATATCAACTGGAGAGGCTCGATGATGGGAGCTGCAGTCCTCCAGGAGGGAGATCACTGTGCTTCAGACCAGGAGCCATGTAGAGTGTGTTGTGAGATGAAGCTGGATCTGCAGGACCAGGTTATGGCTTCAGTGTGCTGGGAGAAGCAGAGAATTGAGTTGATCTTCACTGTCAGGATGTGAACCGATGAGACGGATGAGATGAGCTAATTGTCCAGTTTAGTGGAGAGTTCCAGACAGGTGGACAGACCTCCTGAGTAGTGAAGGATGTCAGTCTGGGAGAGGTTGAGCTGTAGATGGGGATCAGTCATCCAAACAGATGTCTGAGGAGGAAGCTGCCATAAGAGAGGAAACGCCTGTAACTGAGGTGGGTAAAGAGAAAGGCTGAATATCCTCAGTACAGCAGTGATAGGAGAACCTGTGAGAGGGACAACAGAACCAAGGGAAGCAGTGGAGATGGAGAAGAGTAAATGGCTGGCCCTAATCCTAAGCCCTGAAAGACGCCAGGGGAGAGACTGAGGGGAAGACGGGGAACCGTCCCAGACCACCTGGTAAGATGTACCTGACAGGTGGGATTCAAAGTGGTTTCACGCTGTTGCTTTGACTCAAAGCTGAGAGAGGAAAGCAGGATCTGGTGGTGACAGGGTTAGATGCTGCAGGTGGGTCCAGGAGAATGAAGATGGAGGACAGGGAGGTGCCACAGCCAACACCGTGAAGAGGCGCACGTTAGGGGAATGACTCCATGTGTGTATGGTGTGTATGCAGCGTGTGTTTCGGCTGACCATCGCTGTACCTCCTGCTGTGTCAGTGGAGACATGGGTACAAGAGGATTTAGGGTCAGGAGGGGTAATGAGGGACTGTGGGAAGATGGGGACACACGTGGTCAGCTGTCTGGCTCACGTTGAGAGTTCCATCCCATCATCCCTCCACTCAGCCCTCCAGCGCTGAGTTTTCCCCACATCCTTAACCTGCTGCTGCCTCAACATGCCTGTGAAGTGCTGGAATGTTCCACTGAAGGTGAACAAGAAAATACACTCTCTCTCTCACACACACGCACACACGGGGGGTTGTGAAAGGCTGTGACGCTCATTGTTTCTTCATAGTGACGCTTGCCTGTTGCTATCTGCTGCCTGCAGCGACATGTTCCTTACCCGTGTCTGTCGTTGTTGGGACCTGTGGGGTGGGGGCCCTTTAGGAGCCCAGCTGAGTCACCTTTGACCTATGATCCTGTGAGTCAAGGATCGGTACAGCTGTGTGTCTTCAGTGTGCTGTTTGGACAGGTGTGTGTTGTGCAATCCACAATGGGCATGATGGGTAATGGCTTGCTATGAACCCGGGGAAGACATGGTGGACATGTCACTACTAGCCTGTCATGATGGGGCCAGGGGGTATGTGGCACTCTCTCTCACACGCACCCACACACACGCACCCACACATACACACACAACAGGTATTTACACATTACCTGTTTGCAGACTTTTGTTTGACTAACATGGATGTGGAGAGTTCTGGCTCTGTGGTCAAGATTTTGGTCTTGCCTCCCATCAGTACCTTTGTGTGTGTGTGTGTGTGTGTGTGTGTGTGTGTGTGTGTGTGTGTACGCATTAGTGCAATGTTGCCTGTATATTTGACCAGGTGCTGCTCTCTGTCACCCCGTGCAGAACATGCTGGCCAAGGCGCTGTACGACAACATGGCTGAGTCCCCGGATGAGCTGTCCTTCCGCAAGGGCGACATCCTGACTGTGCTGGAGCGTGACACGCAGGGCCTCGATGGCTGGTGGCTCTGTTCACTGCACGGGCGCCAGGGCATTGTCCCTGGCAACCGCCTCAAGGTCCTTGTCGGCATGTACGACCGGCAGCAGGGTGTCGAGACACAGCCGCAAGGCCAGTTGGCCGCTCCACCTAGTGCCTACACCAAGCCGCCCCCCTCATCCCAGTACACTGCCATGCACCCGGTCCCGCCCACCCCAGGCCCTGCCTCTGCCGCCTCCCCATTGGACAACGTCTACATGCTGCCACCGAGCCACGTTAAAGGAACCCCCCAGAGTGTGTATCAGGTGCCTGTGGGGATGCAGTACCCCAGCTTGCAGCAAGACCTGTACCAGGTGCCCCAGGGCTCCAGGGGGTCTCCTCACGACGTGTACCAGGTGCCCACCTCTGCAGGGGGGGCAGTGCCTGGGCAGGATGTCTACCAGGTGCCCCCCTCCATGGAGAAGAGGACCTGGGGTCCCTCAGAGCCTGCAGGGAAGGTGAGGAGGCTTCACTCACACACTCCGGTCCCCCTAAGGGTAGATTGATACAAAGTTAAAAGGCACTTGAGGGAAGGGTCTTCATATGTCCTGTAAATATAATATGTATATTGTGCATCTCTGTCCTTCTGCTGCACCAGCCTGACTGTGGCTGAGCCCAGGTGACACTTCGTCTTTCGCTGTTTTCTTCCATCCGGTTGTATTATAATGAAAAACAGGTGAAATGTTTGCAGGTCGGGTGGCCTGCAGTGCTGGTGCAGCATGTGACACGCATATTATACCTACCTGTATGTATACACTGAGTCAGAGAAGAGCTACAGTTGATGAAGGACCTGAATTAAAGAGGGAGGTTGACTACTTAATACACTCCCCCCCGACAGGCATCCGTTCACACGGCAACGTGATGGACTCTGCAGGTTTTGTTGATGCTGGCTATGCTGTCCAGACACAGAGCTCACGTCCACCTGGTGTGCAAATGCTCTGTGCTGCATGACCCCCATGGCCTTCTCACCCCCCCCCCCCCTTGATTGTACAGGTGGTGGTCCCCACACGAGTGGGACAGGTGTACGTGTTTGACGCCACGAAGGCCGACCAAGATGAGTACAACGTTCCACGATCTCAAGCGCCCTCTCTGGATGTTTATGACGTCCCCCCGGTGCGGAGCCAGCAGCAGGTGAGCGCTGCTTCCTGCTTTGGTGTCATGTGACTAAAAGGTCCCGGTGCTGCTTCCTTGGCCCGTTCTTCATCCTACCCCCATCACCCACCAGGTTTATGACACCCCACCAATGGCAGTGAAGGGCCCCCCAAGGTGGGATAATGGGCAGGACACGTACGACACCCCCCCGAGTGCAGACAGGAGCATCATTGGGGCCAAGAAAATAGTGAGAGCTCAGCGTGTCTCTCTCTCTCTCTCTCTCTCTCTCACACACACAAACACACACACACACACACACACACACACACACACACACACACACACGTGTGCACACAGGCTCTGACTGGTGTTCCCCGCAGGGATATGACTTCCCACCCTTGATCACCAAGGAAATGCATGACAGCCTGGACAGCGAGGAGACATACGATGTCCCTCCCAACTTCTCAAAGGTCAAGAAGCTTCCAGAGAAGCAGCATGTTGTGCCCCAGGTGGCCCCCGAGGAGGTGTACGACGTCCCGCCCCCGTCGCTGGTGGTGAAGCGAGAGCCTGACTCTCAGGAGGTGTACGACGTCCCAGCAAGTGCACGTGTGGCCGGTGCCACAGAGCCAGAGGGTGACATTTACGATGTTCCTCGTGAGCGCTCCCCAGGGGGCGACGAGGGCAGTGACTACGTGTACGACGTCCCCCCGCAGGTGGTGCGTGATCCCACCCCTCACGCAGAAGAGCCCGGCAGCGGGCTGGACCTGGAGGTGGATGAGGCTATGGAGCGGCTGGCGCGACTGCAGCTGGCAGTCGAGGGCTCCGTCTCATTGCTCGTGTCCTTTGTGAGCGCAGGATGGCGCTCGGCGGACCGCATGGAGGCCAGTCTCCCGGCCATGCGGCAGGGGGCAGAGCGAGCGCGGGCGGCTGTGCGAGATCTGCTCGAGTTCTCCCGGGGGGCGGTGGCCAACGCAGTGCAGGCACCCGACCGCACGCTGCAGCCCAAACTGGCCCGGCAGCTGCAGAAGATGGAGGAGAGCTACCAGGGCCTGGTGAGGCACGGTCAGGCACTCGACCGAGTGGGCTGGGCCCCCGGTGCCCTGCCGGCCTCGTCCCCGGGGGGCGCCGGTGGGGACGAGCTGGACCGCCTCCTGCTGTGCCTGCGCGCTGTCCCCGACGACACCAAGCAGCTGGCGTCTTTCCTGCATGGCAACGCCTTGCTGCTCTTCAGAAGGACCCGGCAGCCCCCTGTTCCGCAGCCCTCTGACCCCCAGGGGGCACCACCCAACGGCAGCCACGTGTCAGGGCAGCAGCAGCTGGGCGGCCTGGAGCGCACCAACATCCAGTCCCGCCCCCTGCCCTTGCCGCCCAAGTTCTCAGCTGAGGAGGACAGAGCAGATAGGCGGCTGCAGGCCCCGGATGACGGCTGGATGGAGGACTATGACTACGTGCACCTGCAGGTGGGGTAAAACATGGTACAGCGAGTCCTGCCAAAGTGGTTTAAATAAAAATACCAAATCGTCCGTGTTGGAAATGAGTTTGGGGGGGCCGAGCTGTTCATGTGCAGTGATGGTCACCTGCTGGACCCAAGTTAGAAACCAGCCAGCAATAAAATGCATGATGAGATGCGGTCATACCTACAGCATTATTACCTTTCTTTTACCGTATTTACCTGGTCATCGGAGCACTTCTTCACCTTGCATGCTGCTGTGTTTCACTGGTTACAGCAGAGAACTGTGGTCCCCCTCTGCCCCCACACTGCCCTCCCCTAGCGCCCCTCCCCCACTACAGAGATTTTCAATTTCACTAATGTGGGTTTTTATGGATAAAAATAAAAATGTCATTGAGCTGTAGCCACAGTAGCTCCACACAACCTGCTGCTGCTCACTTTTGGTATGAGGTGCTTAGAGATCCCCAGCGAGGCAGTGTATATACTGTGTACCGTTTTATTAATTTATTTTTTGTGCGTTTGTCTGCAGGGGAAGGAGGAGTTTGAGAAGAGCCAGAAGCAGCTGCTGGAGAAAGGAAACATCATTCTGCAGAATAAATCTGAGCTGGAACAGCAGCAGGTTTGTGTGTGTGTGTGTGTGTGTGTGTGTGTGTGTGTGTGAACGAGAGAGACTGTTCAGCACTCTCTGCTGGTCAGTCTGTGCATTACAGCTACATGGATCAAAAAGGGGATGGGACTGGGTGCGGGTGCGGGTGCAGGGTGGGGTGGGGGTGCTGGGCTGGCTCCTATTTTGCGTGTTGCAGCGACACACAATGTTGAGCCACTTTGACTAGTTTCCCCATGTGTGCAGCAGGGTCATTTTTACTGCGTCAGCTGAGGGGAAGCAGCCTGTGCCACCTGCTTCCCCGTTGATGCTGTTCCTCTCCTTTATCCTCCCAACAGCTGAAACAGTTTGAGCAGCTGGAGCGGGAAGTGACTCAGCCAATCAACAGCGATCTGTCAGGCTGGACTCCACCCCCGACCTGCCCCACGCCGCGCAGCAAGCTGTGCCTGGGTGACCGGCAGCTGCTGCTCTTTTACCTGGAGCAGTGCGAGTCGAACGTGACGGCGCTCACCAACGCCGTGGACGCCTTCTACTCGTCCATCAACGGCAACCAGCCGCCCAAGATCTTCGTGGCGCACAGCAAGCTGGTGATCCTCAGCGCCCACAAGCTCGTCTTCATTGGCGACACGCTGTCGCGCCAGGCCAAGTCGCCCGAGATCCGCGCCTGCGCCACGCAGCACAGCAGTGCTCTCTGCGAGCGCCTCAAAGATATTGTGCTGAGCACCAAGACGGCAGCGCTGCAGTTCCCGTCGGCCAGCGCGACACGTGACGTCCTCGACAGGGTGGCCCAGCTGGCCATGTGTACGCAGCAGTTCTGCCTGCTCCTGGGGCAGCTGGCCACCATGTGAGTGGCGCGGTGATGCGCCCCCCAGGGTGACAGCGACACCCTCCCCTACAAGCTGGCCGTACGAACGCAGCACCAGGGAAGAAGAGCCTCGTCTCTCGCCGGTTTCTGCGTTTTCAACAGGAGAAAATGTGCGTGTGTAGGCGGGACCGTTGTCTGTACACTAATCACCATAAAGCCGAATGTTACTGTCTGTGGAAACGAAGGTCGAGTAACGAACTGTGCTGTATGTTTCCGAAAAACACAGAGCTATTTTGTCAGATAGAACTGATCATTGTTATGCTTATACTTTCATTATTATAATGATGACAGATATGATAATTAGGAATACTGTTGTTAAAGAGGGTGAGATGAACGTGTTAAATGGAATAAGTTCGTAATGCTAATTTCTTCTGAGATGACTTTTCAAAAGAAACAGCTTTTAAACTTCATTCTGCAATAAATTCCTGGTGATGGAGGGAGGCGGAGCTGAGGAGGTGAGGGGATATTGCCAGGCAACAAACACGGCTTTAGGGTTTATCTCTGGTTGTTCATTGTCAAACGGAAGGAAGACGGCATCAGGCTTCCAGGAGTAGCGAGGGGTCGAGATAAACTGCCCTGTCCAGGGGGGCACTACTCTTCCTCAAGTTTACGGAAAGAGGTGAAGGTCCCCAGTGTGGCCAGTGTCACTGACCACTGAGCTCCTCCGACACTTGGCCTTTGCTGTCATCTTTCTCTGCCTCCTCACACTGCTCCTTCTGAGTAGCTGCGCTGCCCCTGCTGGCCGGGGGGTCCCTCCGCCACAGTGTGTTTGCTGATGCTGCAGACAACACGGAACAGGCCCCCCTGGGCTGTACCGTGTTTCACAACATTCAGTGATGGATGGAGGAAGCCTTTTATACGTTTGTGTTGGACAAGCAGCACTGCGTGTGTGTGTGTGTGTGTGTGTGTGTGTGTGAGAGAGAGAGAGAGAAAAGGAGATTCCCAGCAGCCTTGTGGTACAAACTGCAGTAAACACCACATGGTTTTTCTCCAGACGTTCTAATACTTGTGTACTGTTGTTTGAAATATGCTAAATGTATCTGATGAAATAAGTCATACCGTTTTGTCATATAACTGGAAAATATTTGCCCAGTGTATTTTCAGTAAAAAATAAATACATTTTCTAAACAAGTGTTGCTGTGCTCTGTGTGTGTGTGTTTTTGCTGCACTTCTACAAAAACACATCATATCATATAATTTTATTTCCTTCTAATGTGCAACTGGTTAGATTTTGAAGAAAATACAAGATTTGTACCATAGCTGCAGTATCTTTACTATGGTAACTTGAAGCAGAATGTGAAGTGGCACATGAATGCAGAATAATTCAGGGCATGGTGAAAAGGCAGAGAAGACAGGAGGGAGGCAGCTGCTGCTGGCAGAGAGATGCGAGACGATGAGATGCAGAAGCCAATGCATTGACTTAAGAACCAGTGTTGTATGGTCGAAGTTCTGGGTTCGAGGGACAGCAGCAGCAGCTTTCTGAGTAAACTGAGTTTCAGCATCAATCAAGATCCCACCATAAGTGTGGAGAACAGGAGAAATGGGGGAAAAAGTCTATAAACCAGGTGGTGCTGATAGGTAGGCAGTTGCCTTTGCCTATTCAGTTTGACCTTTCACCGCTGACCTGCCATGGTTCCTGGATGTTTCAACCTCATCCACCCCTGCCATGACCTTGTTGCGCCCCTCCTTACCTCGCATACTACAGCCAAGTCCACATGCCTCTTGGTGGAACCGTGTCTACAGCTGGCCAGAATCTGCAGGCCATGTCTGTTGCCGTATTTGTGCACTGATATGAGTGACGTGGTTGGCTGCTCTCTCCCTCATAGTGACACTCGCAGTTGCCTGCAGATAACGTGAGGCCCGGGGTGTCAGACCGGGGCTCTGCAGTGTGTTGCCTGGTTTGTGAGAGACCTGGCAGCCAAGATGTCGTGTCTAACCCTGACCCCAGGCAGACATCATTTACCTGAACCTGAGGAGTTTCCACAAAGCTGACATCCAGGGTAGCTTGTTGTATAACCTGTATGGTAACATGAGGAACCCAGGTCTTCTGGCATTTTGATTGTTGAAAAGACACACACACTGGATGCAGAAAATGATTTAATGGAGTAGAATGTGGTCTTTTACTTGTGCTTCCGGAAAGATTGAACATAAGCAGCAACTTCATCAGCCTACTCAAGCTCTTATATTCAACCCCACCAGACCAAGTCAACACTGATGGTCTTCTGTCACATGCTTTTTCTGTGGGACAGGGCTGCAGACAAGACTGTCCTCCTTGCCCTCTACTTCTCACACTCCTCATGGAACAGTCAGCAGAAGCTCTGAGGAATAACAAGGATATACAGCGCTAGACCGCTGCTGATGTTCTCCTGCACGTGAGGAACCTGGAATTGTTGCTCCCAGCAGCTCTGAAGACCGTGTGTGACTGCAGAAGGCTTTCAGGTTATAAAATCAATCTTTAAAAAAAGTCTTTAGTCATGAAACCGACATTCTCTGTAAGAACTAGCGTGGAAAATCTATTTTAGTTGTAAGGTGAGAAACATCGTCTTTTGCGACTTTTATTTTGACGCTGCGATTGGATGAGTCACCATTTGCCCCAGGAAGCGAAAAGCGGCGCTCCGGATGTAGTGCCTCCGGCTGACAAGACTGCGCTGGGACTGTGTTGGTTTGCTGCAATAGTTCGTTCTTCCCTCGTTCCAGAGCTACCGCTGTTACCCGCGTTTACTTTCGGGCTGTCGGACGAGTCATGTCGGTAGTGCCTCCGAACCGATCCTCTACCGGCTGGCCCCGTGGGGTGAATCAGTTCGGCAACAAATACATCAGCTCGCCAGCGAAGCCGCTGACGCTGGAGAGAACCATCAACCTGTGAGCGGCTCTTTCTCTCACTAAGTCCGTTTGCGTGTTTTCTAAATGTGGATTTCTGCGTCGGTCCGTCCGTCCTCTGCAGCTGCTGCACATCGGCGTGAACATGAATCTGTAAACTGTGTTGTTGTCGGTCAGCAGATGCTGTGCAGTGTTTAAGAAACGGCCTGATAGTTGGTGCTCCCCCCACCCCCCAGGTACCCCTTGACCAACTACACGTTCGGCACCAAGGAGCCGCTGTACGAGAAGGACAGCTCGGTGGCCGCGCGCTTCCAGCGCATGCGCGAGGAGTTCGACAAGATCGGCATGCGACGGACGGTGGAGGGGGTCCTCATCGTGCACGAGCACCGGCTGCCGCACGTGCTGCTCCTGCAGCTAGGGACCACCTTCTTCAAACTGTGAGTGACAGTGACACTTCTTCCATCGCCAGTAGGAGGCACTAGAGAGCCACCCCTGAGTGTGTGTGTGTGTGTGTGTGTGTGTGTGTGTGAGAGAGTGATGCTGCTGGGGTCCATGTGGGAATGCTGTGCAGCAGAACAGGTGGAGCCTCAATTGCCTCATTAGGACTCTGGTGAGATTTAAAGGATTTTGACTCTTGCCCTCATGTTACTGGTTGCCTTGGCGATGCTAGCCAGGTGTTTGCAGAGTACTGTGGGTAGAAACCCTTCAGTAACTGTTGGTGTTGCGCTCGCAGCCCTGGAGGGGAGCTGAACCCTGGAGAGGACGAAGTGGAAGGGCTGAAGCGGCTCATGACGGAGGTACTGGTGACCATTTTTCTTGAAAAGACGACATATTTATCCTGATCCTGATGGTGAACCCGTTCAAATATTGCAGAATGTAAAAATGACCGTGTTACTCAGTCTGAGTTCTGCCCCACTGTTCTGTGTGTGTGTGTGTGTGTGTGTGTGTGTGTGTGTGTGTGCGTGTGTGCACGCACGCGCACCATGTCCTGTTGTCCCGTCACCAGATTCTGGGCCGTCAGGACGGGGTGAAGCAGGACTGGGTGATTGACGACTGCATTGGGAACTGGTGGAGACCAAACTTTGAGCCTCCACAGGTGAGCATCTAGTGCCAGGTTTGCAAAACATCATTAGGAACAACACTGTACAGAACATTGATACACATCTGGGTACCTGAGTACAAATGTGGTGAGAATTTCCACGGAGCAGCAGCCAAAGTTCCTTCAGAGTCAGGAGAGACACTGGTCAGAGGCTGCAGGAAGGGTGCAGTTGCAGTTGTCGCAGCTGAATGTGACACCGTGGTTGACTGTGAGGGGACAGTTACTGTTCTACACCTGTGATGAGCATCTCATTATCTCCTACACCGTGGCAACGATCTAAACACAACACCGGTGTCACTTTGCCACCACTGGAGCTAAGAGAAACATCTGATCACATTTACTGTGAAACAGCTGCAAAAACAGAAGATTTTTTCACAGTATTATGTTTTAGTTTGAAACACTGTGAGGGACTTTTGCACTTTCATCACAACTTGGAGGAATAAATGCGAAAATAAAAACCTTAAGAACCTCGTTTACCTACCTGTGTCTCCCTCCAGTACCCCTACATTCCAGCTCACATCACCAAACCTAAAGAACACAAGAAACTCTTCTTGGTCCAGCTGCAAGAGAAAGGTGAGAACATCTGGGAACATCTTCTTGTTTGGGAACAGTTTGGTGATAAGCAGTGGACTTGTGGGGATGTTCAAATGGAAGTTCATCACCTAAGTGGGGAAACGTGGTTCTTCAGCTGAAGAATTTGAGAGAAAACAGTAGTTAGGGTTCAGTCTGGAAACCCTGAGTCTGGTCATCTTACTCTCTGTTCATCTATATGTCTTTCAATGGTCACAAAGAATTCGGGCAAAATTTGGAATATTATAAAGGTTTTGTCTTTGAAATTGCAGTGGCAGGTAGCTTAACATTTAAGGACGTGGGCTTGTAACCTGATTACTGCTGGTTCTAGTCCTGCTGGTGACCTCCAGCAAAGTGCTTTTTCCTCACTTGCCTATGAAATACACTAAAAAAGTCTGATTTCACACAATTTTGATTAAAAACTCCAGTTGCACTGATGACTCTGTCAGCCCTGTGTGACCACAGTGGTTGTGTGTGTGTGTGTGTGTGTTACCTGCTGGTGTGTCTCAGCTCTATTTGCAGTGCCTAAGAACTACAAGCTGGTGGCGGCCCCCTTGTTTGAACTGTATGACAACGCCCCTGGCTATGGCCCCATCATCTCCAGTCTGCCACAGCTTCTTAGCAGGTCAGACGTCCTGTGTGTGTGTGTGTCTGTGTGTGTGCGCCCTGCTGTCGGGGTTCCTGTGTCCCTGCAGGTGCACAGACACCTGTACCTGTGTGACACTGATGCTCTGTGTTGCTTCATGTTTACAGATTCAACTTCATTTACAACTGAGGCTTTGAGAAACATCTGGGCCACATCTGTTTTCCTGTCATCATGGACCAGGATGGACATTGAGGGGATTGTCACTCTCTCTCTCTTTCTCTCTCTCTCTCACACACACACACACACACACACACACACACACACTAGTCCCTGTTGCTCTGCTTACACCTGCTTTGTGATAATACTTTAGGAAATGTTTAAAAATTTATGAATGTGATGTTTTTTGTTTGTTTTGCTTTTAATTTTTTTTATCTTGTCGTAAACATGTTTCTTGGTGATGTTTAGTCACTACAGAAGAATTCATTTTTAGGTAAGAAAAATAGATGTTTTTTTTAACTGTAAATTTGTCATGTTTTTTTTATATTAAATTACTCTTGCCATGAATCCATGTGGTTGCAGACGGTGTTTCTTTGAGGTTGCTGAACATCCATCTGCTTTCAGCATCACTGTTTTCACGCTAAATGCTGTTGTGCTGAGTCAGGGTGGTGACTGCCCATCTGCTCACACCCACTGTGAACATATGTAAAACAGTTTTTGTTCTTTTAGTTTAAGGGTTTTTAATTTTTATGAAAAGACCCTTTGCTTGGTCCCCATGAGATGTTTTTCAAAGAAACATTTTCCTAGATGCTCTTCCCACCTCTGCTGCTCTTCCTTGTCGTGGAAAAGTGTTGATACATGAAGAGAAGGTCGGTTGCGAGCAAACATGGACACGTGGTCCCGGTGGGGTCTGCTCTCTGCCTGGTGCCCGGTTCCGCTTGTCAGATCCCAGCCTGAAGGAAACGCTGAAACGAGCAATTAGTGGCCTAATAGTAGCCGACCAGCCAGCGGCAGCAGAAGCTCCCGCCTACTTCGGTAAACTAATGACCATTAGAGAACTTTTAAGAGAGGGGAGGGATGCAACCTGCAACCAGCCGAAGCAGCTCTCAGCAGGTTGTTTGGTGTCCTGCAGGAAAGGCGGAAGTGATGAACCGTGACATGAAGGAAGGTGTCACAGGTCAGTTAGATGCTTGTGGCCTCCAGGGAGACGAGACCATTTCTGACCCTCTGCACTATCACTGAGTCCTTTGGATGCTGACAGCATCCTGCACCCTCACTGTGTTTTACAAACAGGCAGATCTTCTCCAGGCTTCCAGCACGGCAGCCCACAGTCCTGCTGGTGGAGCTTAGCCTCATGGCCACCTGAAGGCCAAATGCAGGGCTAGATGATGTTTCACCACATGACTGTCTCCTCTCTTGCAGCCTAAGCAAAAAAGTTCTGAGATCCCATCCTTGACTCTAGAGTTGCTGTGACAACTATTCTCTATCTTTGTTTTACTGTTCGAACCCCAGCAGCATTTCTGATCTTATCGTCTTAAAAAGTGATTTTCAGGACATTAAACCACTTTGCAGGCGCACCATTTTCCTCTTTGTGGAGCATGAAGTGTGTGTGTGTGTGTGTGTGTGGGGGGGGGGGTTGTGGTCACGTGGGTGCTGCTGCTGTAAGCATTAAAGTGTCTTAAACAGGCAGAAACTGCAAAACTGCAGCCAGTAGTTCACTGGTGAAAAGCATCTGTGAGGTGTAACAACCGGATAACAAGTACAGTGGTGCAGTTTCGCTGTCCAGCAGAGGTCACACCCGAGGTCACACCTGAGGACACTCAGCGAGTGTCCACCTGGGCAGCGAGGTGAAGTAGAAGAGGGCGAAAGGCCGCCCTCTGCTGGACTAGAGCGCGCGACACAAAATGCAGCTTCTCTAATGTTGGTATTTTATCAAAGCATCGGCGGTCAGTTTTACCTGGACGTTCAGCCAAGTTGTCAAAATACTGAAAGTGAGGAAGTAAAATCAACACGAGATGTTGCTACCGGAAATAAACAACTTGATAATGATTTTCCATTTTCATCCACCAGGTTTCAGGTGCAGGGCTGAGGTGGGCTGGGGGCGGGGGGGGGGGTCACACGTTGCTGGATAGAGGGAAGAAACCAGAGCACCTGGACACCCACGCAAACACAAGGACATGCAAAGGATTTTAATTCTTGGAGAATTTTAGTGCAACATCAAATAAATATGAATATGAGCAGATATGGCGATCAGTGATGAAACTGCACTTTACAGCCGCACTCGCAGTTTTGACGGGGTGTGATTGACGTCCTGAAGCTCCGCCTACTCGTCCCGATAACATAAATTCACATCCGAGTTTCACCGTGTGTGTGTGTGTGTGTGTGTGTGTGTGTGTGTGTGTGTGTGTGTGTGTGTGTGTGTGTGTAGGCGTGTGTGTAGGCGTGTGTGTAGGCGTGTGTGTAGGCGTGTAGGCGGGCGGGCGCGTGCAGGCGTGCGTACTGCCCCCACGTTTTCATCTCGTCTCCCCAGCTGCGTGACTTTGTTCCTCTCACTTGGAGAGCCGCGCGCGCCGCACGTGCCGCCAGGCGGATGGAAACGCGCCGGTGCCGCACGCGCCGCCGTTCGGGGTTTCCTGTTCCAGACTCTGAATTATTGATCCCCCGCGTTGCGGAAACGCTTCCCGAATGTGGGCCGCCGCCGCGCGCCAACCCTCTCAGCGTGACTCGTCATTAGCGCGCGGCTGCCGGAGCTGCGGATGCAAATGCGCCGTTTGTTGGAGGCGCGCGCCAATTCCTGCCTCGCGCCGCCTGCGCCCTCGCGCCGTTAATTAGCGCGCTCCGCTCGCGAGCTTGATCCGACTTGTCGAATTATGAAAGGAAACTCTTATAATTTGGGAAGTGGAGCTCGTGGGGGGGGGTCACAGGGACGCTATGCAAACGAGCGTGAGACGCCACGGGGGGCAGGGAGCCGGTGTCTAGTTAGCGCCGAGTCACATGACCGCCTGCTGGGCCTCGTTAATTTTTCATATTTTACCGCGACAAAGTTGTCCTTTGAGCAGGAACATGTGTGAAAGTGGCGGTAAAACTGGGACCCGGGTTCGACAGGAGCGACGTGCGAATGGAATTGTGGGAGTGACAACGCACAAAATACTCATTTATTTGCGCGGTTTGAGGGTCCAGTAACAGTAGAGTGACAATAAGGTGACAGTACAGTAACAGCACACTGACAATGCAGTGAAATATGATGTCACTGTCCCATCGCCTCTGTAATGGAGAAGAGACTAAAACTGATATTAACACCCCTTTCAACAGCGTATTACTGGGGCGGGCGGGACAGCCGAAAGCGCGCGCACTCCAGCTCGTTCTGGACACGCGCATGAACGAAGGGGGCGGGGAGGATATGGGGGGGGTCGGTGTGCAGTGTTTAAGTCGGAAGTAACTTCGAAGCGTGAAGAGGAACAGGCGTGTGTCGCGATCGAGGACACAGACCGACAGCGGGACACGGGAGACATAGCCGAGCGCTCCAGCGCGAGGGGCAGCTGCGACGTCACCAAGTGGACAGTTGCACAAACTAGAGGAGTAGCGCGCGCTGAGCTTCCACGCGCGGAGGAGCTCGTAGCCGGAGGACAGACCCCCTGCGGTGTCCGCGAGCGGTGGATGATCGATCACCGTTATTACTGATCAAAGCCAGGATGCCGCGCGTGGTGCCCGATCAGAGGAGCAAGTTCGAGAATGAGGAGTTGTTCCGCAAGCTGAGCCGGGAGTGTGAGGTGTGTGTGTGTGTGTGTGTGTGTGTGTGAGAGCGAGAAAGTTAGTGAGCGAATGGTCAACGTCTGTGAACGAATGTTTGACTTGTGAAATATGAGGTTTTTACAGTGTTTTCCGCGGGTTCCGCTTTATGAGAGCATCCTCACCTCTCACACACACACTCACACACACACACACGCAGGAGAAAGTGCTGATGGTGCTGTTTTGTTACCTGAAGATCAGGTACACGGGATTCCGGGACAAACCCCACGAGGAGCGCCAGGCCCGGTTCCAGAGCGCGTGCCGGGACGGCCGCTCCGAGATCGTGAGTATAGCGCGGTAAAAGCAGGGTAGAACACAGCGATGTGTGAGTATGAAGTCAACACTGACGCGCAGTTGTAGACCCCGAAAGACGCTGTTACTGTGTTAATAATGATGATATGAACTGCAGGTGAGTCGACCCCCCCGGGTCATTAATTATTACTGTAAAAACTGGGAAGTTACTGTCGGCTGACTGATATTATCTTTGGGGAGCTTCTGTGGTAAATTGTAGCACCAGAGGTGACGGCCAGAGCCACGGGGGGGGCGAGGGGGAATTTAACGGCTCCCTGCAGCGCCACCCAGCTGTGACTCTGAAAAACAAGGTTCAGGGACAATTCGGTAAAAAAATCAGTATCTAGTGGGTGATGTGATTCCAGTCAGAATTATTGTATAGGAAAAGCTGCGCCAGAGCATCAGTCCTCCCTCTGACCTTAACTGGACATCACCGGGGGTCACATGACCAGGTCATTAGAAACAGGTGGTGAGTAATAATGCCGAAAGACTAATAACCGACACTTCCTGCTGACCAGTGGTCTAACATTGTCCCTGCCTGCTCCTTTTACTGTGTTTGTCCCTCATTCTAGTGAGCGAGTGATATGGGGGGGGGGTCATTATCTGTAGATTATTGATTTGTCCCGTGTTGTGTGACACCCCCCTGGCTGTCCTCAGTACCTGCAGTGGGGGACGAAGCTCTTTTGCTGTCCCGTCGCCTCCGCGTCGCACTCAGCCACACACGCTCTGTCATGTAAAAAATAAATAACAGGCGGACGGCTTTTCTCACCCTGTTTGTATTGATCTGTGTGTTTAATTTAAGGCCTTCGTGTCGACTGGAACCAACCTGTCACTGCAGTTCTTTGCTGCCCCCCCACAAGGTGACCAGCGGCAGCTGCCAACACGCGACTATGTGGACTTTGACCGAGAGATGGGCAAGGTAGTGTGTGTGTGTGTGTGTGTGTGTGTGTGTGTGTGTGTGTGTGTGAGCGCGCGCGCGCGCATGCACAATAACATCATTCTGGGTGTACTTCATGAGTCTCACACACAGCACACACACACCTGAACATAAGAATATTTGTCAGTGGCTGCTTCATCTAATGGGGGTTAAAATCTTTGCTTCCTTGAAAATGCTTTTAAATTTAAAGTTACAGCTTCACTTCATTATAGTTTCCCATTAATGAATCGTTCAACACTATAGATGTTTAGCATATATTAGCATATATTTAGCATTTCAGAACTACAGTATGAAATGGTTTTTAAGTTATATGTGTGTGACTTGCAGTGTGAGGTTTGTGCACTAAGCTGCTTAGTCCTACAGTGGGAGGGGATTCAAACCCAGGTCCTTCATGGCAACACGACAGTTGTCACTGCTGGGCTACCAGCTCAAAACTGGATCAGTAGGAGGCTGATTAACGTTTAAATGTACAGAGAAATGCAGATCAGTGTTTGTCCCCCAGTCGGCCTCATTATGGCACCGTGGGCTGGATCCTCTGCGGTGGGAGCAACACGCTAGGTCTCCAGAGACTGGAGTTCTGATGACCGAGCGGTGACAGGAGTGTCTGAGTGTGTGTGTGTGTGTGTGTGTGTGTGTGTGTGTGTGGTGCGCAGTTGGTGGGCAGATCCTTCCTCATGCCCTGACATGTTGAACTCCCTGCAGAGCCAGGCATCAGACGTGTGTGTGAAGAGCCTCTACGCTACACTGCTTCCCGTCCTCAGTCCTGCTCCTAATTAAGCCCAGTAAACAACACGATTTTACTGTGGTATCTGATAGTCATACAATGCTGTGTTTCAGGGGGTTTAATAATCGTCTGTATGGAGGTTGAGAGTGAAGCCGCTCTCTTGGCCACACGACCAGCATTTCTCCAAGGACGCAGGGGTTTCAGTCCTGTGTATGAATGTGCGTGCGTGCGTGTGTGCGTGCGTGTGTGCGTGCGTGTGTGCGTGCGTGTGTGTGTGCGTGCGTGTGTGCGTGCGTGCGTGTGTGTGTGTGTGCGTGCGTGCGTGCGTGCGTGCGTGCGTGTGTGCGTGTGTGCGTGCGTGTGTGCGTGCGTGCGTGTGTGTGCGTGTGCGCGTGTGCGTGTGTGCGTGCGCGTGTGCGTGCGTGCGTGTGTGCGTGCGTGCGTGTGTGCGTGTGTGTGTGCGTGTGTGCGTGCATGTGTGCGTGTGTGTGTGTGTGTGTGTGTGTGCGCGTGCGCACGCACGTGCATGCGTGTGCGTGTTTCTGCTGTGTGCCTGGGTGTTGCTCTGTCAGTCTTGCTCTGGGGCAGACTGAGGCGTCGTCGCTTTGCCATCTCTCCATCATCACTGCAGACACACATTTGCATTTCACCCTGTAGTCAAGGTGTGTGTGTGTGTGTGTGTGTGTGTGTGCATTCTTTGGAATGGTAGCTTAATCAGCACCGCACCATTTTTTCAGATGACAAACAGAAACACACAACTTGGCTGGTTGTACCCCGGGTCACCTGGCCACAGTGAGCACCGTGGCCCCGCCCCTCTCATGCCACTGCCATGTACCGTGTGAGGAAGCAGGACATCCAGGGGATGCATCACATCCCCCATCATGCGACAGGGTATTTACAGGTACCCAGTCCTGCTCGCTTTGGGGGTTGAAGCCTAGAAACAAGCTCTGAGGTCCCAGCCAGATTTGTCTGTGAGACTTGTGTCTGTGGCCAAACTCCTCACACCTGGTGTCACACAAAGACACTTCCCAAGCAGGGATTTCCAGGCTCTCTGTGTTGCCGTGTTTTTGTGTAAAGTACCGGGGGGGAACCTGAGAGCAACAGGTGGAGATCAGCGCCGTCTCCTCGCTTTCAGAGAACCTGGGTTTCAATCCTGAACAGATACAGTAATGTTCACTGTGTTTTGTAGACAGGAAGTGTAAAACAGTTGAGTTCTACAAGGCGCTTTGGGGTCTGAGTGCCAGGCGAGGAGACGAGTGGGAACGTAAAGCTGTGGTGGCGCTGACACCTGTCACCTCACTCTGCTTCCGACCCTTCAGTGAGTGAAACATGCTGCTCAGCAGCATCTCTCATGCACCAGAAACCTGATTGATTTTTGCACAATTGCTGAAGAGGCACAAACACACAAAACCCACAAGTGACAAAGATTGTGTATATAGTGACTCACCCCCTGGGGACTGGGGCTGACTGGCCAGCATGTGAGCGTCATGCAGGACCCAGACTGCTGAGTCAGGGCTGTGGTGGGAGGGCAACTGTGTGGGAGAGGCCAGCTTGGGGGCCACAGGGGTACCCCCACCCCCAGTGGGGGAGGCTTTTCCCGGACTCCAGGAGGAAAATGCAGGGATTTGGCTTTCGAAATGCTGGGCGGAGTCATAGTAGGGCCCCTATGTGACTCAGATGCACGAGACCCCGTGGTGAAGGACTCTGAGCGTGAGAAACTAACTGTGTGTGTGTGTGTGTGTGTGTGTGTGTGTGTGTGTGTGTGTGTGTGACCTCACTCTGTGCTTCATCTCTGCCAGATGGGGGAGGAAACATGTTTATTGTGCTTGTGAATCTTGCAGGAGGAAGTCTCATCGGGTTCTGTCTGTTTCCCTGTCTGCCTCTTCCCTCCTCGTCATGATCGTACTGCTGCCACACACAGCAGAGCACAGCCTGTGGGTGGCAAGGTGGGCGGGGTCAAGTGTGTGTGTGCATGTTGGGGGGGGGGGCACTTACAGTTGTAGGGAATGATGGGAGGACAGGAAGGGGTTTAAACAACAAGTCATAGTTCAGATTTTTTGAAGTGGTTTCAGTGTGTATGTAAGGGTGTGGAGGGTGTGTAAGGGTTGGGGTTTGTGTGTGTGTGTAACTGAAAGACTGGTCCTTTTGAAAACTGGGTGGAAAATGCAGAAAATGGAAAATGTTCAGTTGTATGAGATAATGCAGTTAACTAGTTGGCATTAACTAGTCCACTGCTGTCTGTATTCATCTTGTTCATTTGGCCTGTAGGCCGCATGAATTAGTTCATGTACATGAAGTGATGTCTGTAGGCGAGACACTGAGTCTAACTGACAGCCATTTAATTGGTTCAAGACTCTGTTTCTTAACTTGGTTTCTGTGATATCTGAGTGAGTTAACTGTGATTTCGGAGAGACACATCACACAGTTTATTGCAACATCCAGTACAAGTACATTCTGGTTTATGCCACATATTTACTAGAATTTATAAGCAAGAGAAATGAAATTAGAGTTAAACTAAATCCACTTCCTGCATTTAGGAGAAACACTTCAGAGTGAGACAACACGCTTTTCTGAGGCCCAGGTAACATGAGAGCCAACACACGAGCCTCTGTGGCAGTATGTAACTGTGGTGAAGTAGGTGTCCTAACTCTGTGTGTGTGTGTGTGTGTGTGTGTGTGTGTGTGTGTGTGTGTGTGTGTGTGTGTGTGTGTGTGTGTGTGTGTGTGTGTGTGTGTCCAGGTGCATCTGAAAGCTCCCATGATCCTGAACGGGGTGTGTGTCATCTGGCGGGGCTGGATTGACCTGCAGCGTCTAGATGGGATGGGCTGTCTGGAGTATGATGATGAGAAAGCCCAGGTACTGACCACGCTGCTCACCTGGGTTCTACACACATAAATTGCTCCTATCCATCATCTCACACACACTGTGCCTTGTGTATCCACAGCAGGAGGATTTGCTGGCCCAGCAGGCCTTTGATGAGGTGCGGAGGAGAACCCAAGAATTTGAGGACAGAGACCGTTTACATCGTGAGGATGTGGAGGTGGGTGTGAGTGGGGTGTTTCAGTGTTACAGTGGTTCATACAATGAATGGGAGTATTGAAAGGCTGAGTGTGTGTGTGTGTGTGTGTGTGTGTGTGTGTGTGGAGGCTGTACCCCCCCTCTTACCTCCTCACTGCCTGTCTGCCTGCATGATATGGTTAAGGCACTCAGCTGTAAACCCCTGCAGTCTCTGAAAGACAGAAAGCACTTTAATTTTAGTCCTCCTGCCAACCAGTAACTGTCTCCTGCCGGAAGAAGACAATACTGTTCTGGGAAGTTCTCTAGCGCCCCTGGTGGACAGTTTGTATTCTGCATTTGTAGCCATGCTACTACTGTTAGCATTAGCTGCTGGTTCCTGTGTTCTGGTTCTCACACTGTGCGCCCCACCCCCTTTGTTTTAGGTGCGGCGGCAGCAGAACCGCAGCCCTGCCCCCACCGTGGGGCCCACCAACAACCACAAGATGCGCTAGAGAGGAGAGCAAGAGTGCGAGGCATGATGCCGGGTCAATGGGGGGGGGGGGGGTCAGAATGTGTTAGCACCAGGTAGCTCCTGCACCTGGGTGACACGCCACTTATGACTGAATCCATCTCACTGTCCAAAAATCACGTTGAGCCAACAACCTGAAAATTGAACCTGACGCCTCACTTCAGTGTGTGTCGAAATGATGTTTCCAACTGGACAATGAGCTCCACCAGCTGCCGCACATTGTACACATTACACACATCACGCACACATTCCCTGCACATACAAAGTAGAACATTCCAACAGAGAAGCGGCACAGCGGTGTAGTAAGTAGCAGTGCTGCCTCACAGCTCCTGGGCTCTGGGCTCCAATCCAGCTCAGTCTGTGTAGAGATTCCCCCACAGTCCAAAGATGTGTTCTAGGTGGGCTGCTCATTCTGTACTGCCCATAATGTGTGTGTTTGGCCACCCAGTGATGGACTGGTGTCCAGTCCAGGCTGCACCCTGTGCTTCAGGAATAGGCACCGGACCACAGCAGCCCTGCGCTGGACAGCAGTCACTGCTAAAGGGAAGTGTGATGCTGTTCTGTCTTAGTTTCAGAAATAAAGAGAACATTTTTATACATAACATTATGTATAATATCTCATTTCTTGCATTTTTAAAATGGTTTCAATTGATTCTTAAGTGTGATGCATTCAGTCACAATGACAATGAAGGGTAAAGGAATGAAGCTCATGTGCAAACGTACACACACACACACTCTCTCACGCACATACACACTCACCACACATGCAGACCCTACAAGCACTGCAGGTAAGATGGAAGTACAGTGAACACCAGCAGTTCCATGGGCTAAAAAAGCTGCTTCTGTTATTGATTTATTGATATCGTCTGAAAAACTAGTAGTTTACTTTGTAACTATTTTTATACATACAGAAATGTTCCAGTAAAGAGGGATGAAAGGGCTCAATTCTGTGTGTGTGTGTGTGTGTGTGTGTGTGTGTGTGTGGGTGTGTGTGCGCGCGCGTGCATGCCCTGTTATGTTCACTCTGTCAAAAGTGGAGTGAATCAGTTGCCACAGAGACAGGAGACAGCAGAGATGGTAGACAGTAGAGACAGGAGACAGTAGAGACAGCAGAGACAGTAGAAAGTAGAGACAACAGACAGCAGAGATGGTAGACAGTAGAGACAGGNTAGTTTACTTTGTAACTATTTTTATACATACAGAAATGTTCCAGTAAAGAGGGATGAAAGGGCTCAATTCTGTGTGTGTGTGTGTGTGTGTGTGTGTGTGTGTGTGGGTGTGTGTGCGCGCGCGTGCATGCCCTGTTATGTTCACTCTGTCAAAAGTGGAGTGAATCAGTTGCCACAGAGACAGGAGACAGCAGAGATGGTAGACAGTAGAGACAGGAGACAGTAGAGACAGCAGAGACAGTAGAAAGTAGAGACAACAGACAGCAGAGATGGTAGACAGTAGAGACAGGAGACAGTAGAGACAGCAGAGACAGTAGAAAGTAGAGACAACAGACAGCAGAGATGGTAGACAGTAGAGACAGGAGACAGCAGAGAGTCACTCTGTCAGCCCTTCTGCTGCTCTAGTGGCCTGAAAGGCGGGGTGGCTGGTGGGGGGACCGAGGAGCGCGGAATGTTCACAATTCCACTGCTTTACCTTTATAACTGATCGTTTCACTTAACGTATAACTCGCAGGGAGTGGATGTGATATAGCCTATAGTCTATATTAGTGTTTAAGAAATAATCTTTAGAACTTTATGAGTTTTTAATCGCGGATAAAACATTTACATCTCGAATTCAGATTTAAATCCGCCCAGAAATTTACAAAATTTCATTCGGCATTAACTATAAGTTCACTTTCAGTTTTCAGGGTGTACATCACTAATTTTATTGTCAGTTTTTCATTTTTTAACACCCGAATACTGGTGTTATTTGCTTTATCCACCTATAAATTATCTCCGCTAAAGCAATATTTTTCTGTATTACCAGAAAAACTAGTTTGGTGGGGTCAACAGAATCTCCTTTTTCGGAAACTTTATTTTTAGGGTGACGTCATTTCGTTTCAAAGTGGAGATTTAAAAAAATTCCATGTTAAATTTAATGCTGAGTGTTCAGATTCTTACCGTATATGAATCCTCAGTTTTACACTGTATGTCAATAAGTTTTAGTTATACTGTGTATGAATCGCAAAATGTGACTCCGTATCATTTCATACTGAATGAATCAGTATTGTTTTATGATCTTTTTTTTTAAACCAAACGATCAATTAATCAGGTTTTGATCATAAAGCGCTTTCGTCGACACTTTCATACGGACCGCAGTTTTATTTTGCAAATGAGCCGGTGTTTGAATTAGTGTTCAGAATGTATTAAGAGCAGTATAGTTAATAACAGGGCTATAAGAATAAGAAAAATCGCCGTTTACTGTTGAATCGGTATTGTTTTACTCTTTATTTTGTTCAGCATTATTTTCTGCTGTATTTCAGGCTTCACTGTGTCTCTGCGCTCAGCGGTGGAAAAGTACCAGGAGAGCGGTCCGTGCGCAGTGTGTGTGCGCGTGCGGGACCCCCCCCCCGCACCCCGCACCCCCACACACACACACACACACACACACACACACACAGACACACACACACACACGCGCACGCACGCACGCACGCACACACACAGCGTCAGCCCTCGACTCTGAACTGTAACGCGGACTGTATCACACGAGTGGGGAGTATAAACGATCTTGACACACGACAATTGTAACACACACTTGACACGTTCCGATGTGAACTTTTTATATAACGGCACGCGATGTAAACAAACAAACCATAGCCAACTGTGTGTGTGTGTGTGTGTGTTGCGGGGGAACTTTGCACTCTGTTCCACTGGCGACCGTGTGCACGCAGCTGCATGCGAGTGCCCGTGCGTGTGCACCGCGCACATGCGCACAAAGCACTTTTGCACCCGGCCTCGCCGGTCGTGAGGCTATAAAAACGTCGCTCGAAGTGCCCAGGAACTACAGACACAGAGGAGTCTGACCGACAGCGACATGGACCCTTGCGACTGCGTCAAGAGTGAGTGATTTTCCATGTTTCTGCCTTTCACGTCTCGGTAACAAGTGTAACCGTGTCGTAACGGCGCGACTCTCCCCTCCAGCCGGATCCTGCAGCTGCGGCAATACCTGCAAATGCAAGGACTGCAAGTGTGAAAAGTGCAAGAAAAGTGAGTACAGCTGCGGTGACGTCAGTAGCGTCGTGTGTGAGAGCGCCGTATTGCCGGGTCATCCTCGTGGTCCTGATGCTGTATGAACTCCGGCCTCTGTTCCCTGACCGCGGACGCTCGCTCCTCCTTCCCTACAGGTTGCTGCTCCTGCTGTCCGTCCGGCTGCAGCAAATGCGCCTCCGGCTGCATTTGCAAGGACGGCGCGTGCGGCTCGAGCTGCTGTCAGTGATGACGTCAGTGCCGACGCCCCCCTCGGCCCTAGCAGCCTGTGTACGGCCGTGACGTACACTTTCGTACTTGTCGTACACTTGTCTTGTTCATGAGCTTTGTTTTGTACGTGTTACTTCTAAAAATAAAATGTCTGCCTATTTTGGACTCTTGTGTCACTTCTTGTTCAAGTTTAACTGGAAATCTGCCCCGTTTTCCCCCTCTTGTTTATAAACAAGGATGACTGTCTTCTGAAAGGACCCCCCTCCGTACGCACCTTTTCATCAGTAAACTGAAGGTGGCGGGACAGGCCTTATACCGACTCTGAACACCCCATCCATCCATAAAAGCACCTCTAACTTTTAAAACCCTTTCAAATCTATTTGTCTCGCATCCAACCGTTTGTGTATCTGCGCGCTTATCGAGCTGGTGTTTAAATTCCCTGAACCGAGTCTTACTCGTAGCAGTCTTATTTAAATCACGACTGAGCCTTCTGGACCGACTAGAACCGGCGCCCACCGTGTTAAATCGCTCCCTTCAAATAGAGGGCGGCCGCTACCGTGATGGGCAAATGGACCGTGACAAACGTGCTAAATGCCATCGCGCTTCTGTAATGTAAAGGGTTCGTTCAGTGTAGTAATGAGTGGAAAAAGTGTTCATAGTGCAGCTTCAAGTAGCAGGAACACAGCAAAGAAGACTGTCTTGTACGTTTTAAACGTTGTAAGCCATGAGCAGACAAGACAGCTGCTGTTCATGTCTCGAGAAGAATCCACAGAAAAGATCACATCTTTACATAATGATGCGCATGTTAAAATAAATTACATTTTCAGAGCACAGGCGCACCGCCTGTCAGATGAGTTTTAAATAAAGCTCCATGGGTGGCGAGGGAGAGGAATAATACGCCAATGAACAAAGAAAATATTGGGAGGAGCATTGTCCAATGAGCGATGAGCATGTTGGGAAGAGCGCGGCTTGCTGAGCGCACAGCATGCTGGGAGGAGCGTGGTCCAATGAGCGCGGTGCTGGATTCGGGAGGAATGTGTTCCGCTGAAGTTCTGTAGTGGAAAAAGGGAAATTTAATCTTTTATTCGACATTCACAACATCAGCTGACAGAGAGGGAGCGAGCAGCACCGTGAGGTATGTTTGTTTATGCAAAAGAGTGGGTAACATAGTGAGGTTCTTGCTGACAGGAGTGGGTAGCGCGATCTCCTGAGGTTCTTTTCACTTCGATTTGTTGCGTCGGGGCGCTTTGGAGGAACGAAAGACAGGAGATTCACCATCACCTGACCAGTGAAGTCCTAAAGGGGTAGTTTAAGTCACTATCACTGCGTCAGGAAAGCCTTACGCCGACGCTGTGTGCCACCCCGTGCAGGCGCCATGGATGCGGAGGGCTTCGGTGAGCTCCTGCAGCAGGCCGAGCAGCTGGCTGCCGAGACGGAGGCCGTGTCTGAGCTCCCGCACGTCGAGCGCAACCTCCAGGAGATCCAGCAGGCGGGAGAGAGGCTGCGCTCGCGCACACTGTCACGAACGTCACAGGACGCCGCCGACGTCAAGGCGTGAGTCTTTAGAAGGAGCACTCTGTGTGTGTGTGTGTGTGTGTGTGTGTGTGTGTGTGTGTGTGTGTGTGTGTGTGTGAGAGAGAGTGAGAGTGAGTGAGTGAGTGAGTGAGAGAGACTAAGTGCCTGTGGGTGTGGTCAGTCCACCGTCCCACACTGTATCTTGTCACTGCTGTCCTCCAGGTCCATCCTCCTTGGCTCTCGAGGTCTGGACATCTTCCACATCTCCCAGCGTCTGGAAAGCTTGAGCGCCACCACCACCTTCGAGCCACTTGAACCAGTTAAGGACACAGACATTCAGGTACAGCGTGGTGTTGCCTTAGGAATAGGGTTTGTTGTTTTCACTGATTGTAACGTTACTTCATTGTGAGTGGAAGGTGTTTGGAAGTGATGGTCATCAAGAAAATGACACTGTGTGATAGATCAGCTGGTGGTGGGTTTCATAATTGGAGAAATTGTATTGATGTTAGCATTGAACAAGCAGCTTCATGTGTCAGCTGTCTGTGGAGTCCAGGTCCCAGAATGGTTGATAAAGAGGAGCAGTGGGTGGAACAGATGTCCCACACCCTGTCCCTGTTTGCGCCTTCACTTTCTATAGTGCAGAATGTGGGAAGCACAGGACCTGTTTATTATTGTTTCATCACACTGGGTAGGAAGAGAAAAGAGAGAAAGTGCCATGACTGAAGAGTCTGTGGGTAATACTGTGTGTGTGTGTGTGTGTGGGGGGGGGGGGGGGGGGGGGGGTGAATTTGAAGGGGGGGGGGNTTGGGTGGGGGGGGGGGGGGGGGGGGGTGGGGGGGGGTGATGTAATTGCAAGGGGAGTGAGGTTTTGCTCCTGCTTCTGGACCCCCCCTGAGCCGGAAGGCTCACTTGGTAGGATCCTCCTATGCCAAGTCACAGAGCTGCTGGAACCTAGAGTGAGATAGTTCTTTCAGGGTGCAGAACACTGCCTACTCACCTGGAGGTTGTGATGGGGCCCAGGGTGGAGGGACCGCCTCTGTACACGGAGCCTTCCAGGAAGAGAGAGGGCCTTAGTGGCTGCTGGCAGGCTGTGTGTGTGTGTGTGTGTGTGTCTCTCCACATATTGCAGGCTGTGTATTTTCTAGACTCCTCTCACTGGCAGGGAGAGTGTCTGCGTCAGCGCATGTGTGTCAGTCTCTGCATCTGCATCTGCGTCACAGGAGGAGTTTTTGCAGGATGTGTCTATGTGTTGACTCATTGTGGGTGTGTTCTTCAGACATGAGTGGTGGACTCTGATTATCTGCATCTGGCTGACTGCTGCTCTGGTTGCTGGTTTGAGGCGGAGGTCGAGATGGTGATGCTGGTAGTGAGAAGGGCAGCACTGTGTGGAGAGAATGCAGGAAGGCAGTTGCTTTGCGTCATTACCACCACACTGGATACAGTTTTCTTCAGCTCCTGCAGACCATCTGAGCAGGTGTGGCAGTGTGTGGAGTATGTAGTGTATGGTGGGGTGTTAGGTATGTGGATCAGTATGGGGTGTCTGACACTGTTTTTTCTGGAACGTGATGTGTCGCTGAAGCTGAAGGTTGGATTAACTCACATCACTTCTACACAGTTTATGTTGAATTCACACTGCGTGTTTCACACACATTCCAGGTTCGCAATGAGAAAGTTCTTGAACTCCAGTAGCAGTCTGGTCAGCAGGGGTTTATCAGTGCAGTCAACATGGGCAAGTGCTCAGCACATACTGTACAGAGTTACAGTCCACACCCTGCGTTACTCAGCGGTGCTGTGTTTTCACCCCTTGGTGGGCAGTTACTGCTCCTGAGGGAGATGCCAGTGTCAGGAGGTAGTGAGCATAGGATGAAGAACAGAGCAGAATGTTCTGGTGAGTGAGTTTTTTTTTTGGCAGTAAGAGATGCTCACTTGGATTTAAAGTAGAGCTTAGGTTTGACTCTCAGGGGGAGGCTGAATCTCCAGAATCCAGGACACATGAAAGAGGGAGGACATAGTGGCCATTTTGGTGTGCAAGAGGATGCTGAGCTCAAGGACACTGGGTCTTCATGGCAGAAGGAGTGACACATTGATACTGCTACACAGGCAGTAACAAAGGCGCGCGCGCGTGTGTGTGTGTGTGTGTGTGTGTGGCCCATGAGGAAGGTGTACAGTTTTGCTAACCTTTACCGTTCCTCCTAAGGGCTTCCTGAAGAATGAGCGGGACAATGCCCTGCTGTCTGCTATCGAGGAGTCGCGGCGTAGGGTGAGTGTCCTGTCTGCACCCTCAACCATGTGTATGTGAGCCATTTGATCCCACACCCTTTCATTCACACTCGAACATGCGAACATCTCTTGGTGGCTCTTGCGCAGACATTTCTGTTGGCTGAGGAGTACCACAGGGAGTCCATGTTAGTGCAGTGGGAACAAGTGAAGCAGCGGGTTCTGCACACACTGCTGGGTGCTGGCGAAGACGCACTTGACTTCACGCAGGAGGTTGAGGTAGGTGGGTCCTGGGTGCATGCTGGCTTGTGTTCTCGCATGCTGCATATTGCTGCTGCGTGCACTGAGCATAGATAGATACATGGACCAACACAGTGCTGGTATGTTTTTGACTTTAGTTCTTCGTTTTTGTTATAAAACCTGTGTTCCCGTGTGTCTCAGCCCAGCTTTGTGAGTGACATGGGGACACCTGGGCGCAGCGCCATGGACAGCATGGAGGTGGCCTATGGGAGGCAGGTGAGGAACCAATTGGCAGGTTCGATGCTATAACGTGTGTGTGTGTGTGTGTGTGTGTGTGTGTACGTGTACATTCATTGAATGAGATCACAGTGGGTGTTGGTATATCTATGACTTGTTACATTTTGAACTAGAGTCCTGAACTCTCAAAAAGCCTGGACCCCTTCTGGCCACAAATTCTGTTTTACACCGTTTTAAATATCTTGCCAGACATGAGCCACCTTGTTAACATCAGTTCTTCATGAAACTTTGATGTTATTGTGTGTAAA
Source organism: Arapaima gigas (assembly GCA_900497675.1). NCBI lineage: Eukaryota > Metazoa > Chordata > Actinopteri > Osteoglossiformes > Osteoglossidae > Arapaima > Arapaima gigas. The sequence goes on from UFQX01000608.1 coordinate 279,369, forward strand.
ATGTGTATTGCTGTTAATACACTGGAAGTGGAGCCTATGAATTAGCTGGGACAGGGCTCTGGAAAGAGAGTTTCCCCCAAATATACTTTGGAATGTGCAGCAGTGACTGCTTCCCAAAGCTCATGCCAAGGGAGTCACTTTTCTCATCATTTCAATGACATCACTGTGGAATTGATTGTGTCTATGGCACCAAAGGGAAGTGGAAGCATCTGGATGGTTCTACGACCCACTTTGCTGGGTTACCCCCCAGTCACCTCCAATGTTGGGACACTTAGTGCTCAATAAACCAGCCAAATACAACAAAGCTTATTCAACACTTTGAAATACTATAGAAAACACATTCACTTTTTTATTATACATCAAATTGTTAAAGATGTTCATGTAAGAGCTTCAGAACATTTAAAATTGAAAAAAATATATACATGTTGATATATCAATTATTTTTAAAAACTGCAAAATAGAGCCATTTTGTATTTAAATTGACTTCACTGGCAAAGCAACTCCCTTTTTGTCCTCATGTTCCTTTTATATGGAGCTGTGACTCTGCCCATCAGTGTTCCCATCATACAGGCACTGGTGAATCAATAGGATGCCGGGTGGGCTGGACGAAGCAGTGCCTGCTTGGACAGTGTGGCTCACTAATTATCCAGGGGTTTGGTGTTTCTATTTGGTTGCAGTTAGACAGTGGTCATGTGTCGCCACATCGCCTGTGGGGTTTTCTTCCTCGTATTCATGTTCTTCTTTGAGGACCTGCTCAACATTGTCATTCTTTTCATCCTCTTTTTAATCGTCCACTATTTTTCGTCAAGGGAATAGTAGCCCTGGGGGAGCTGCAGGGGTCAGTCGCTGTGTGTGTGTGTGCAGGCGGGTGTGAACTGAGCTGCATACTGCTTCTTTGTCTGCAGATCTACGTGTTTAATGAGAAGCTCATGAGTGGGCAGGTGCAACCGAACCTTGGAGATCTGTGTGCTTCGGTGGCTCAAGGTCTGGATGACAAGGTAGGACCTGCGGGACCCCTGAACTTGTGCGATGCTGCAGTTATGGGACATGCTGAAGTAACGTTGCTGTGATGTATGTGGCTACGTGCAGAATGTGTCGGACATGTGGCTGATGGTGAAGCAGATGACAGATGTGCTGCTGGTGCCTGCCAGGGACACGCTGAAGAGCCGCCTGTCCGTTGACACACAGATGGCCTTTGTTCATAAAGCGCTGCAGTTCCTGGAAAACAGGTGTGTGGTGAGGGCTAGCTGGGGGCACTACCAGAGACTGTGTTGGGAGAAGAGCTGCTGGGCCAACTTTGACCTACCAATATGTTACCTTAATGCAGCTACAAGAACTATACCATGGTGACAGTGTGTGGCAACCTGCAGCAGGCCCTACTGGGGGGCATCCCCGGAACCTTCCAACTGGTGCACAGCTTCCTCAACATTAAGTTGCCCACACCACCACCTGGCATGCAGGTACAAGTTACGCTACTCCTCAGCCTGGTGTGTCTGTTCTGTGCATGCTGGTGTCTGATTGTGTTTGTGGCAGGACGGTGAGGTCGAGGGCCACCCAGTGTGGGCTCTCATCTACTACTGTCTGCGCTGCGGGGACCTGGCTGCTGCCATGCAGGTCGTGTGTCGAGCTCAGCACCAGCTTGGCGAGTTCAAACACTGGTTCCAGGAGTACATGAACAGTCCAGACCGCCGGTGAGAAACACACACACACGGTCTCTGTGGGTGCTCCTCTATAGCAGCTCTCTGGCTTCTTCTGTGGTTCCTGATATCATATCTAAACTTCAGATGAGTTTTTTTTCATTGGGAACACATCTGTAGCGAATCCTCTCCCCACCCCACCAGTCTGGCTCCAGCTACAGAGAATAAGCTGCGCCTTCATTACCGTCGTGTGCTACGGAATAGCGCTGACCCCTACAAGCGTGCCGTCTACTGCCTCATCGGGAAGTGTGACATCACAGATAACCATGGTGAGGTGGCTGACAAGACTGAGGACTACCTGTGGCTGAAGGTGAGGCCCTGTGCAGGAAATAGGGTTAAAGGTGCTCCACAGCCTGTTTTGGGACAGCATGATGGATGGTTGTGCTGGGAGGGAGACCTACAGTGAATCCTCTCTTCCTGTGTTTGTAGCTGAACCAGGTGTGTTTCGAGGAGGATGGAAGTTCCTCCCCCCAGGACCGGCTGATGCTGCCTCAGCTGCAAAAGCAGCTGCTGGAGGATTATGGTCTGTCTGTCTGTCTGCCCCTCTTTCTTTCTTTCTTTCTTTCTTTCCTGCAGAAGTCTGTTTCGGTGTTGGTCTGTGAACAACACAAGGATCCTTCTCATTCATATTGTTTCCCGCTGTGGTCCACAGGAGAGTCACACTTCTCAGCGAGCCAGCAGCCCTTCCTTTACTTCCAGGTGCTCTTCCTGACAGCTCAGTTTGAGGCGGCTGTGGCCTTTCTGTTCCGCATCGAGCGTCTGCGGAGCCATGCTGTCCATGTGGCACTGGTCCTCTACGAGCTGCGACTGCTGTTGAAATCCTCGGGTCAGAGCGCCCAGCTGTGTGAGTGTTGTCATCCCCAGTGTGGTGTGGCACTCATCTGTCTGTTGTGAAAGGTGTCTGAAGCTTGTTTTTGTCTTGCCTTGTCCGGGTCCAGTGAGTCAGGAGCCTGGAGACCCCCCTATGGTGCGGCGACTCAACTTTACCCGGCTGCTGATGCTGTACACCCGCAAGTTTGAGTCCACAGACCCCCGAGAGGCACTGCAGTACTTCTATTTCCTCCGGTAAGATCACCACCCTCTTCCTCCATTCCTGACCTTTAGCTGGGGGTTAGTTTGATTCCAGAACTCCTGCCTCTGAAATGTCCTTAATTCTCCTGATTGGTTCTCAGGAACGAGAAGGACAGCCAAGGGGAAAACATGTTCATGCGCTGTGTCAGTGAGCTGGTCATTGAGAGCCGTGAGGTGAGTGTTTGCGTGACTGAACAATTGTGTAAACGTCTGTGCAAGTTAGCATGTCTGTATTGCAGCTACATCAATATTGAAACCCAATGAAATATCATTATTTACTTGTGTTATTTTCCCCACTTTTCCAGTTTGACATGCTGCTGGGAAGACTGGAAAAAGATGGGAGCAGAAAGGTATCACCAGGTGTCCTCTGTATCTGCTGTGTATCAGCAAGTGTGCAGTGTTTTAAAAACCTGTCTTTGCAGCCAGGGGTGATTGACAAGTTTGCTGGAGACACTCGGGCTATCATCAGTAAAGTGGCATCAGAGGCAGAGAACAAGGGCCTGTTTGAGGAAGCCGTCAAACTGTATGAGCTTGCCAAGGTGATGAGCTGCATGTCACGCTGTCCTTCTGGAACCCCACTCATTTTCCACTTGCAGTTTGTTGTTTTCTAGGCTAACTAAATAAATTATATGGTTTTACAACAGGAATGTACTGAGAGATTTTCTACAGTTGCTCAGTTCCACCTTTGTCTTTTTTATTTATTTATTTTTTTGAATTTGCTGTTTAGAACCCAGACAAAGTTCTGGATCTGATGAACAGGCTGCTGAGCCCAGTCATCGCCCAGGTCAGCGCACCGCAGTCCAACAAGGAACGGCTGAAGAACATGGCACTGGCCATTGCAGAACGGTCAGTGTCAGGCCCCACCTCAGGCTGTCCTTTAGGGCTCTCTTTGAGTCCTTGTTTTGATTGGCTGCTGCATCAACTTTGTTTGAGGTTTTTTATTGCCTGCGTAGTACCCCCCTAACCCAAGGAGCCTGACAGCCTTGCAACATTCCCATTGATCATGTGGCCTTCCATTTTATAGCTAGAAATGAACAGAAGTACAGTTTCACCCCAGCTATGAGTTGTTTTTCACTATGATTCATCATAATTCACATTAGGATGTTTCTTAAAGCTTACGGCATAATTTGTTTTCCATAATTATTTTACCCTTTAAATTATCAAGTTTCCAGTACAGAAGTATATGGCTGCTGCCCTCCTTTCTGCAGGTACCGGGCCCAAGGTGTGACTGCTGAGAAGGCTGTGGACAGCACCTTTTACCTCCTTCTGGACCTGATGACCTTTTTCGACGAGTATCATACAGGGCACATTGATCGAGCCTATGATGTGAGTGCGAGAGATGGTGCTTCAGGCCACTGTTGTTCTATGTGTCTTTTCAATCCTCCCATGGGGAACAAGGCCTGATTGTTTTTCTTGCTTCAATTGATCCTGTCCCATACATCTACTGTCCTCCCACTGAAAGATCATGGAGCGGTTGAAGTTGGTTCCCCTCAGCCAGGACAGTGTGGAGGAGAGAGTGGCAGCTTTCCGGAACTTCAGCGACGAGGTGAGAGTTTGAACAGTTAAATGTGGGAACGAACACTTATGTGCTTTTTTTTATAATTCTGCAATCTCATTATTGTGGTCATCCCTTTTTCTCTTGCCTGTGGTGTCTCTTGCAGGTCCGGCATAACTTGTCAGAGGTGCTACTGGCCACCATGAACATCCTGTTCACACAGTATAAGCGCCTGAAGGGGGCAGCAGCAGGTACTCCAGGGCGGCCCCAGCGCTCTGTGGAGGACAGGGATTCTGTGAGTATAAAGGCTGGGACTTGAATAAGGGTTGGTGTGGGTGTGTGTGGGGAAGGGTGGGGTCCGCTGAGTTAAACAGGTAGTTGTGAGGAAATTGGAGTCTGCTGGTCTAAGGGGGTGTGTGTGTGTGTGTGTGTGTGGGGGGGGGTTAAGGAAGGAGGTGTGTGTAGGGAACTGACAGCAGAACAACAGCCAGGATTAGGATGAGAAGCAGAGTTGAGGACCATAAAGCCCTACTTAGAAAACACACACGTGCAAACTCACCTGTTCTGCTCTCACTTACAGCAGCTGCGCAGCCAGGCCCGGGTGCTGATCACCTTTGCTGGGATGATCCCGTACCGCATGGCTGGTGACACCAATGCGAGGCTCGTGCAAATGGAAGTCCTGATGAACTGAGACCCTGCTGCCACTGCTGCAGTCCAGAACCCCAACCCAATGCCCTGTTGTAGGCAGCCGTAGTCCCGTCCACTCTCCTTCTGTGTGCAACTTTTGATTTTGTATTTTTCATTTTTTTGAGTAATAAACAGAAGTTGTTTTCACTTTTTGTTCCGGTTTATCATGTGTTTCTGTTGGGATTAATTTATTACAAAACTTCCTTTGTTGCTTCTTTGTTTGCGAATTTAAATGAGTTGTGTGCTCATGTTTTTGTTGTCGTACCATGTCCTTGGTTGAAATTGAGCACAGCAACAATGAGGGCACCACTGTGTGATCTTTAGCCAAAAAGAAAATGCCATTTTTCCTCATCTTCTTTCTGCTGAGACCAATGGATCTGCACCAGGTTCACTGTGTGATGTCACTGTAGGTAGTGAAAAGCGCCATTGTTTGCAAGTAAATGTAGGTCTTGAAGAATTTTATGAAAACTGCTGTTTTGGGACTATTTATGTACATTTTTCTGCGAGTCCTGTGACAGTTGGTGTTCAGATGTATGTCCTGTGCCACCTGCCATCAATGATTTGGTGTTGCAGCATCAGTCCACATGGGTTCTGTGTGTCACTTCTGCCGCAGGCTGACAGTGACATGGGCTTCATGTGTAAGGTGTGTGATATTTGGTAATATTCAAATAGCTGCCATATTAAAATTACTTCCAAACTTCTAGCAAATCAGGAGAAAAGCAGAGCATTTGAAAATGTTCAGTCATTTCTGGACTTCAAATTATAAAGTCCAAAGTAGTCTGCAAAACTGGAACTTTTTCAAGGTGCTGTACTTGGTGTGGTTTGTTTTACATTAATTTAATCTGGATATAAAACATCCTTTTCATGGCAGTTTATCTTAAAAAATTATTCACAAAGATTTGTCTAGTCATACATGCAATTGCATGCACGTATCTGTCAGTGAGTGCTGAGGGAGAAGCTGCTCGGGACCAGAGTGGTACGAATGTGTAAATAATGTGTGTGAGCGACTTCCTTGACTGCTCTTGTTGCAGGCCAGAGTCGGGCCCCTTTCCTGAGAGATGCCACCTTGGCCGCCGAGGCCCAGCGCAGCAGGTCAGTGCTGGGTACGTGTGCTGCAGCTGGTGTTGTGAATCAGGCCGATGCCGCACACCAGCTAGAACCCGGCTACTTCACAACACCAGGGTGGCATCTTACCATTGGCTGCGGGATCCATGACACTGGGGCTCGGAGCCAGTGCTGCACCACCTGCGTGGACCGCACTGCTTGAAAACGTCTTGTAGCTATTCGTTATCGACAACTGTTTAAATGTTGATTTGTCTTTCAGCTGATGACAATTATAATAAATGAATGTCTTACTATTCAGTTTTATCTATGGGTGGCTGACACATTATTTTTAAATGTATATTTGTCTGTTAAACCTTTTGTGTGAGGTGAGGATTCTGTACGTGGGTGTCGTGTAGGGCTTGTGGCAGGGGGGTTGGGGGTGTGTGGTTACGTTGCCTAGAAGCCAGGGTCAACGGTTCAGGCAGACTGCGGTCCTACTGCAGATCCTGTGAAGGTTCGCTGCCCTCTTGAATCCCCCCCGCAGAGCCGATGAACAAGGCACTGATCCTCAACTGATGCAGTAAAAATGACTAAGCTGTGTTAAATCGGTGTAAGGTACTAAACACTGTAAGCTGCTTCGGAGAAACACGTTACTTAAATGAATAAATGTAAATAAATACATCAAGTCTTGTTCGGTATAGCTGATTAATTTATTCTGCAAGACCGCGAGCAACTTGTTCGACTCAATCGGCCGCTTCGTCCTCCCCGCCATATTCAGCACACTTCTGAGCATGCGCAATACACCGACGTCGTTCGGCGTTCTTAAATTTGCGTCCTGCAATTGGCCAATCGGAAGGAGCCCGTCTTTGTTTTGGGATAATCTGTCCAATTATAGAAAGAGATACTGTACATCGTCTAACACACGAGCCAATCGGAGGGAGGCAGTTGACATGAGGACTTCCTCATCCAGCCCAAACTCCTGCATCCATCAGGGTGGTCGTGGACCGCACCTGTTTTCGCTCCTCGGCCCGGTCCATTTCCAGCGGCGTCTCAGCGTTCGCGCTCACTGGAGTGCGGAGAAGCCACGGGGGAACAAAGGGTCCCGGCGCTGTTGGTGTGAACGCTAGAGGCCGCAGTGCCAGAGCATCTGGTCCGCGCGGTCCGCCTCGAGTGGACCGTGTGTCCCGGCTGTGTCCGTGCGTTCCAGGCCTCTCACTCGAACTGGGTCCCCGCTGGGCGACCAGAGAGAGACTCATTCACCCGGGGAAGCGGCTACAGGTTGTGCGTCACACATCTGCTTTCCTCTGCAGTCAGCAGCCCTTCCCATCGTGCACCTGATCCGCACCTGAGAGGCGCCGTGTGCTGGGCCCCAGGTGAGTGCCGCTCACTGCCGACTGGCCTGCAGATGCTCAGATCTTCCTACAGCAGCAGCTGTCATATCTGAACTGCTGGTCCCTGCTGGGTGTGTGTGCTGCCCGAATTCACACTGGGTGTCACGCTCACAGTCGGGAGTGGAAGTTCTGGTTGTGGTTAAACAGGGTGTTGTAATGCTCAGCCATCTGTTTGTGGAGCATGTGGGTCCCGTTTGCAATCATGGTGGTCAGGTGGGGAACTTGCAGATGTTGTTCCTCAAGTAACCTTGGAAGTTTCCCCTTTAGGTTAGTTTCTCTTTCTCTTGTGTAACATATGTTCTCAGTTCTTCTGTGTTGTAAACGTGACGTGTGTGTGTGTGTGTGTGTGTGTGTGTGTTTCATGCAGCTGCATGAAAGGGTGTGTGATTGTGGAAGGTTCTGTTTGTCTCCTCCCCTCCAGGACCTCCCCATAGAGCCACCCCCCACATGCCTGGCATTGAGCCTGCACGCCCCTTATGTCCAGAGGTGGGGCTCCGACACCGAGGGCACTTGGCCGGGTTAGTACTGCCATACCATTGTACCCAGCTGAGCAATGTGAGTGAAGCTGAGAAGGCAAGTCACAGTCATGCCCCCCCACCAGGACAGGAAGTGGAACGGATCTGATGGGCTGCCCCGCCTTCCCAACATGCTCCCTACTTTGGCTGCAGCATGTGTATGCTCACCACTCCTATCTGCTCTAGTGAGTAGCTCCTCCATCTGCACATGGGCCTTTACCATAGAGCCAGCAGGAGACATGGTTAGAGCTGCTACACTCCACACAAACATTCCGCACAGTCCACACAACACAGCAAAGTCCATTATTTCCACCGTTTTCAAAATATCTCAGGAGACATGCAACAATTGTGTAGAAACTCTTGTCCAAAATCAGTTAATATGCAAATCATCCAAAAGAAACACTATCATTAATGTTTGACTCATGAAGTCATCACTGACAATAATTCACTTCCAAAATGACAAGACATGGTTCTCACATCTCCAACTCCACTCTCAGATGGCGGCCTCTCACAAGAAATCACTCCACATATACACATTAAAATACTTACCACTGATTACCCAAAAAAACTCACAAATCATCTCTAGAAAATTCTAAAACTTTTACATTAATGTAAAACTTTACCTGAAAATTTTACATCTACACATTTACACGTCTAACCATTCACAATAACACAAATAAAAATCACTCATAAACCAGCACTGAAACCAAGACTCCATCACTACACTTCAAAAACATGATTAACTACAGTTACAATGAGATTAAACCATCAACATCAGAAGAATAAAACCGCAAATCAGTTCAAATCCATGTTGTACACCACAAAATTAGCCAAAAGAACTAACTCCCATCAAGCTGACCCATTCTTGTGCAAGCAGATGTTCTTAACTGAGAGACCCGAAAGTCCCAACAAGATCTCCTTAGTGAAGGGGATCTGCACTGGAGAGCAGCTAGTACCACCCTGTATATGGTGGTTAAGGACTAATTGGACAAAATAAATCTCCTAGGCTACACTTTGATCTTAGACCAACAAGTGATCGCTGAACTGACACGGTAAAAATTACCATGCTGTATAAATGGGTAAAAAAGTATTTACCTCATTGTGTGTGTCACGTTACCTGTGACCCCAGGGACGTCCTCACTCTGTGGCCTCCATCCCCCTCTCAGCCAGGCAGCCGCTGCTGCTGCCGTCTCCAGCACCTGCAATGTACCCGTTGCCACAGGAATGGCTCCAGCCAACCATTTGTCCATCAACACCCCGGCAGCCAGTCGGAACCTGCATGTGAAAACTCAGGGGGGTGTGGTCATGGGTGATGAGCAGCCGCAGCACAGATGGCTCAACTGGCTGTATGGCACTGGCCGCTACGGAGTCTTCGTCATCATCATCTACTTCTACTCAAGGCCGATCCGCCTGGTGCTGGTGCTGGGTGCCCTGCTCCTGCTCTGCCTGTAAGTGGGGTTGCAGCCCCCCGACACCTTTTCCGCACTGCGTGATGGTGGTACTGAACCTGCGTCTACCCCTAGGCACACTGTGGGCTGGTTCCCTTTCCAGCAAAGGTTCCGGATTCAGCAGAACCCCAACCGGGACACAGGCATGGTGAGACGCCTGTCCTCACATCAGCACCGTACCGCAGTTGCAATGTGAGCACAGCTGGCTGTTTTCTGTGCAGGACGGCCTGCAGCCAGCAGAGGGCGCCAAAGAGCAGCAGCAGCCACTGAGGGCAGTGCTGGTCCCGCCACACCGGATGTCCCTCATGTGGCCTGCATGGCTCTTCTTCAGAGGCTTCTTCACCTCGCTGATCCCTGACGCACTGTGATATAAAACAGGACAAAGCGTTTTGCCTGCCAACGTCTTCTTCTGCACCTCACACACTCACACCCCCCAAGTTCTTTGACACACTCGTTCCTCATTAATATGTGGACGTTTTTACTCATTTTAAAATTGTTCCTACTGTTGTAAAAAACTTTATTTTGCACTTGGACACACAGCTTCATGGGGGGGGGGTATTGAAAGTTTGTGGTTAATTTGTGTGAAAGATTAGGTTTGCATCCAGACAAGTTTTGGGGGCGGCACAACTCTCACAGTGGAAGGGGAGGTTGGCACCGTCCCACAGAAGCTGTCCCCTCCAGCGGGGCACTGCAGCGTCCCCCATGGGAGGGATGGATCAGGACCCTCACTGTGGCACCAGTAGCTGAAGCAGACACGAGTGTGCACACGGTGTGACTGGTGCAGTCAAGGACTTGAACCTGAGACAATGCTGAGTGTCACAGAGGGGGGTCTGGACCCCCGGTAGTGCAGCTGGAGATGCTGCAATAAGACACTAAGTGATGCAGCTATAATCTGAAGATCAGGGCTTTGATGTTGTCTCAATTGTACTGTAAATATTACTCTGTTGTGTAAATCAGTGTTAGCAGCTCAGTGTACAAACTTCCCAGTTTATTAGTAGTAATAATAATAATGATAATAATAATAATAATAATACATTGTGTGTAGGGCGGGGGGACTAGGTGGCGCTGCAACGCCTTCATCACACTAACAATGGAGGCGGTGGGACGCTTCTTTCCTGACACGAAATCAACATTGTGTGAAACATTTTACACATTAGTGAACTTATTTTCTCCATTAAAGCGAAAGTTTGTTAAATATCTCAATATATGTATAATGTGTTTAAACGTTTTCCGTTATATTAGGATTAAAAATACTGTAACGCCTGGGAACGTGGAATTGAGGCTCCCGTCATGCATTGCTGTGTAAGTAGTTGGTTTGTCTAACCATGGGGGGAGACCGGGGCTCAGCGACGACCGTGAGGCTCTGCTGGTTGTGCAGTAGCCCTGCGGGGGGGCGTGTAGTTCAACAGGGTGCGGAAGAATAAAGTTCCTACAACTCTGTTTTCAAAGCTCTTTGTCCGTAACACCGCCGACGCGGATTGTTACAAAACGGTACTTCTGTTAATCTGACTTTTATAGAAGAAAAAATGACTGAGTGGCGGCGTGTGTCCGCTAGGTCAGTAAAGACATGTTGGGAGTCCTTTGACACACTTTCTCATCCCCTGTTTATTTTCAACGGTTTCCTTCTCTCATCCTACTCAATGTCGCTGTCATAATAAGACAATGTGCACAAGGTTAAAAATGAAAATATATTTAGTTTCACTTTCGTACTCTTGAAAGATGCGTTTCTGTGCGGCGCGTGGTGAGTATCTCCGCATTTACGTCTTTATTTCCATCTTTTTACATTTTTATTTCTCCAGTTGTTTCTGCGGCGACAGTTACGGACACACCGACACACACGACTATCGATTGACCAGCGGGAGTCGATCCTGCGGCGAGTGCGGCTCGCGCGCGTTATGTTTTTCATATTTCTTGCTGTAATAGTGTCTGTTTTCCAGGTCTCCGTTCGTATGAAACATATTTAATATCGGAATATCTCGCCCTTGAATCTCCCGCCTACAGGAGCTCATCACCCCCCGGTTCAGGGCGCGTAGGGCCGGGCTCGGGACCAGTCCCGCGTGCTGCGTAGACTCCCCGCAACGGCCGTTTTTCGATCATCTTCATACTTCTGCTGATCCATGATCGTCGTTACAGTGGGAGCCGTTTCACCAAAACACGGTAAAAAGTACATCGTTACCCACTCTGGACCACTGAGGTCTCGCTGTTGTGTTGTTGCTGTTGTGTCTCTAATCTCCCGTCCCGTATCTCCGGGTTTGGATCCCGTCTCCTGCTCCAGGCCCCTTTACCACGGTCCTTACCCTGCGTTGTGTAGTAAATATCATCCCGCTGTATTAAGGAGAGAATCAGCGTAAGGAGTTAATATGGTGCGGAGAAAAGCGTCAGATTAATGAATGAATTAATGTGGTAATTAAATATAAATATTACTTAGAATCGCCTCCTTGCAATTGAAAGACCAACCTGCAGGTCCTGGGTTTGAATCCCTCCTTTGCTGCGGCGGTCTTTGCCGTGGTGCTTCCAGTAAGACGCGCCTGCTGTGTTGGCGAGTCGGTGGATGTGTGGGTCGCTCCTGGGGGGTGGATGGTTGCCCCCCACACACACACAAACACACACACACCCGTCTCGCTGTGTTATGTCTCTCATCTCTACTGTGCGGTTTCAGTCATCGCAGGGGGTCCCGCTCCCTCGAACCCGCTTCTCGGCTGATATGTGACTGAGTCCCGGCAACTGCGGTCGTCGATGACCGGTAATAACCGTCAGTCTTCGGTGGGTCGCCGTCGGTGGTGATGATGATGCTCACGGTGACCCTTCACTCCCCCCCCCCCAGATCCCCCCCGCCCATGGAGAAGGACATGCACGTGCCCGACGTGCTATGCGTCCTGGCACAGGTGGCCCCCGAACTCGTGCACGAGTTGCAGCGCCAGTCTGACGAGGCGCTCGAGCAGCTCTTCGGCCTCGTGGGACTCCAGTGGGGGGGCGGCTCGTGGCGTGGCGCGGAGCGCGAGGAGCGCGTCCGGCGTCTGGTGGAGCACTTCGGGAGCGCGCTGAGCGCGGAGTGCGCGCGGTTCGTGCATGCGCTCACCCTCACGTGCAACCTGCCGCTGCCTCTGGAGTCGCAGCTCGTGTCAGCCGCCGGATACGGTAAGTGGCGCGCGACGGTCGCACCACGTAGCCTCTTGATCTACCGACAAGTGTCTCGAGATACGAACATCTTCCAGCTTTTTTACAACAGTTTGTGGGGGCGACGCGTTAAATTAGCGGTAATTTTCATGCGCCTCAAAAGTTGATGATAACTAAACTAAACGTGTTTTATTTTTTGTTTAACACACCTGATTTTGACAAAACCTGACGATTCTACTGACTAAAGGCAAAAGTGAGACTGACCCTGTCACACACTGACACACTCATGGACTGCAGGGGGTCTGGTTACCAAACTAATTTTACTGTCTCAGGTAATTCTACCTGTGCAGTGAGGAGGGACCACAATGAGCAACACACCCGTTTCCTCACATCTGCTGTGTGTGTGTGTGTGTGTGTGTGTGTGTGTGTGTGTGTGTGTCTCTGTGTGTGTGTCTGTGTGTGTGTTTCTCTGACATGTGAACACACATGATCAACATTGTCTTGTTTCAGACCATGAGGACTCACCGCAGCCCCCCAAAAGGAAACGTTCCTTGACAGGTAGGGGGCACTTTGCTTTATTTTGGGGCGGGCGGGTGCTGTTTCGGGGGGGCTGCCAACTGCCCTACTGACAGAAATCGTTCCCCCCAGCTGACCCAGTGGAACGCTTGGCAGCTGCCATGAAGGCCGACTTCCTGCAGCGCCACGAGCGGCTCTGCCAGGGTCTGGTGCTGCCTGTGCGGCTTGGTGAGGTGCGGGTGGGGCTGCGCAAGACAGGAGGGCGCCCCCGTGAGGCAGAGGACGGCACCATGGAGCACATCACCACAGCAGAGGCCTTCCTGACCCCGCGCCTGGGGGTCACGGTGCTGCTCGGCCCCCCTGGCTCCGGCAAGACGGTGGTGACACACTGTGTAGCGCATCACTGGGCCTGGGACTCCCTGTCCTGCTTCCGCCTGCTCTTCCTGCTTGAGTTCCGGCAGCTGAATGTGGTGGCTGAATGTCTGTCTCTGCAGCAGCTGCTGTTCGGCTCGTGTCCCCGCCTCTCCGACAAGGAGGCTGACGCCGTGCTCGCGTTCGTCCTCAACCACCCGGAGCAGGTGTGCATCATCTTCGACGGTTATGACGAGTTCTGCGGCAGGTTTCTGCCCTCGGGTACCCGGGACATCTCGCACGACCCCCGGCGGCAGCTTCCGGTGGCAGAGCTCTTCTCAGGCCTCTGCGGTGGCACAGTGCTGCGTGGCTGCTCCCTGCTCATCACCTGCAGGGCCCGGGACCTGCTGGACCTGCCTGATAGCGCCGTGGACCATGTGGGTGAACTGCTGGGCTTCGACCGCCCTGGTGTGATGCAGTTTGCCCAGAAGTACTTCCAGGGCAAAGGTCACAGCGAGCAGGCGCTGCGCCACCTGCTCAGCAGCCGCCACCTGCTCAACATGTGCAGCGTCCCCGCGCTCTGCCAAATCTGCTGTATCTGCCTGGACTACCTGTTCTCTGGAGAGTGCGGCGGCGCCACCCCGTTGCCTGCCACCATCACCCAGGTGTACGTTCACAGCCTGGTGGCGTTTCTGAGCCGGGCGGAGGGGCGGGGGGTCGGATCCCAGGACACGCTATTGCTGCAGAGCTACCGCGCCGAGGTGAAGGAGCTGAGCCGCCTGGCACTGAAGGGCCTTGACAATGGAACCATTGTCTTCCTGGCCCAGGACGTGCAGCAGGATCTTCATGCCTTTGCTACAGCAGCTGGCCTGCTGCACCCCCAGGAGCTGCGGTGGCCCGATGGCCCCGGAGTGGCAGGAAGTGTCTTTGTGCACCTCACCGTGCAGGAGTTCCTGGCTGCACTACACCTCATGACCAGCGAGGAGTCCACCGAGGCCCAGCTGCGCCAGAAGCTCAACCTCAAGAGCCGCTGGATGACCAGGTGCGACCCCAAGTCGGTCTTCACAGATTCCATCCACCTGTACCTGTGTGGACTGGCGGCTCCGGCCTGCGCCCCCTACCTGCAGCAGCTGGTCGGGGACAGCCGGGCGCAGCTGGTGAGGCGGCGGCAGACAGCCGTGCTGAAGGTCCTGCAGCAGTTTGCAGGCAGCAGCTCCCTCACAGGGCCCAAGGTGCTGGAGTTGTGCCGCTGTGCGTTCGAGAGCCAGGACCAAGCGCTGGGCCAGACGGTGGGGCTGCGCTGTCGCTTTGAGCTGCGCAACATCCCGCTGAGCCCTCTGGATGCCGACGCCCTGGTGTTCGTCATCTCGGCCGGTGGCCGCAGTGTTGTCCTCGACTTTGGTGGCTGCTCCATGGACCTGGAGTGCCTGGAGGTCCTGGTCACCTGTCAGCACATCAGCTGCCTCACGTGAGTCTGCCGTTGTCCTCCCTGGGGATCAGTCGGGGGAGTGGCGAGACGGGTGGGGGGCTGTGACATCACAGGCTCATAGACTGAAGTAGCGCTGCTCTGTGTGTCAAAATAGGCCAGAACATTCTGGAGACCTTCACAGGAGAGCTGGTTTTTGTCTGCACGTTGCTCTATCACAGTGGATTTGATCAGATGTTTCTCTTAGCAAAGTGATGCTGGTGTCGTTGCCACGGCGTAGAAGATAATAAGATGAGCTCAGCAGCACTGGCAGGTCGTCCACCGGCAGGTCGTCCAGCATCAACAGCTCCTTCTGGGTCTTTACATAACATCTCAGGGGAGCTCAGGTGATTCTAGTGGTGATGGGACAGGAAGTAAGAGGCTCCTGAGCTCCACAAGTCTTCAGAGCACTTGCGGGCATTTATATGAAATCGAAACTAAAGGGCTATTGGCAGAAACCCCAGATTGTTACTGTTGTGACATCACATAAATGGGGGGTTGGTCAACTCCGGCGGACAGAAATAACCTGGTCAGGAGAGTCGAAGGGAGAGGGACTGAGACAGAGAGAAAGACCCCGAAGGGGCGATAGAACAGCGAATTACATAGGTCAGTAATCGTGGTGAAATTTTTGACTGGATTGTGAGGAAAGTGAAAGAGAAAGTGAGAGGGAGGGGGGGCGAGGGGGGTTATGCCGTTAAATAATCAGCTCAGTGTGAATAACCACTTAGAGCTGATTGCTTTATTCGGCGGTGAAGTTTGGAGTCGATTCATGAAGCAGGAATTTGAGAAACGTCACAGAAATTGCACTGAACTAGAGCAACACTCTGAATCAACACTGACACTCCAAACACTGACAAACACTAATCAAGAAACAGAGAAACCCTGACTGAAGACCGTACTAAACAGACGCAGCAGAAACCCGCACTGACACTCACACACACTGACTTTCTCTCTCATTATGTCTGTTTTGTTTATTTGTTGTGACAGAATTATTTTATAAATTCCAACTTTCAGTTTCCGCAGCAGAAAGTACGACGACAGGTTCGCTGAGGCCTTCGCTGCTGTTCTCCCCCGACTGCAGAACCTCAGACGACTCGAGTGAGTGTCTCTGCTGGAGGAATATATCAGACAAATAAATAAAGAAATAATGATGATGGACAGTGGTGACGATGGTGATGATGACGACGATGGGCACTGTGCAGTCTGAGGAACGGCATGGTGTGATATCACAGTGTGATGAACATCAGGCCCAGAAGCACTAATGTACTAAAGTGGTCCCCTGGGGGGGGGGGGGGGCAGGAGGA
>UFQX01000608.1:295503-346118 GCA_900497675.1 Arapaima gigas
GGGGGGGGGGGGGGTCAGAGGGAATTTTGTATTGCAATGTGGCAGCAGCTACCCATGCACCCCCTAGTGGCTGCACTGCAATGTGGCGAAGGGGTAACAGACAGCAGCTCTGTCCTTCTCCTCCGCAGGTTCATGGGCAGCAGTGTGACGGAAGCTGGAGCAGCGAAGCTCGCGAGTGCCCTCAAGAGCTGCCCCCACATCACCGAGCTCAAGTACTCACCACACCCACCTTCCAGTATCCAGGGGCACTGTTTGCGGTAAAACCACGGTACAGGTACTCACACGCTCTCTGTTTCAGTCTCAGGGACAACGTCCTGAGTGACCGGGGGATCCAACACATTGCTAACATCCTCCCTAAGATGGCAGGACTGACCACAGTCCAGTGAGTACACCATTACACACCAGTACTCACACCATCACACACCACTACACACACCAGTACACACCCTCTCCCAGTGAGTCACTCCAACCTTCAGCCTCTTCTCACTTTTTACCGACATTTACTGGAGTAAATTATACATTTCATACATCTCGTCATCCACTGATGTGAGTGTGTGTGTGTGTGTGTGTGTGTGTTTTCAGTCTGGGGAAGAACGGTGTGTCCCTTGATGGTGTCCTCTGCCTGATGGAGAAGTTGGTCACGTGTCCCGTCTTCCGAAAGCTTCATGTGGAGTGAGCCCTCCTGCCCCCTGTGGTGCACCCGCTGCACCACTTTCACACACTATCACAGCCGGCAGTGAGTCGCCTTACACACCTCTGTCTGTCTCTGTGCTCCTGCAGCAGCAGCCTGAAGGACATGAAGGAAATTCACTTGTTATTTTCTCCAAGGTGAGTCTTAGAACACACAGTCACACACCCTCACACACCCTCATACACACACCCTGACACCTTCACACACACTCACACACACACACACTCACACACACACACACACACACACACACACACACACACACACAAAGACCCCCACACACCTTCACACACACTACACACCCTCACACACCCTCACACTCATCATTAGCCTTTGTCATGAAGTCTTGACAGTGTTTTTCTGCTCTCTCTCTGACACCTGCAGCCACGCCCCTGGCGAAGACCCCACTGTGAGGTACGGGGGAGTCATGGCTCTGCAGTGGCTGGAGGTGGCCACAGTTGACAGCTGTCAGAGGGGGACACATTGAGTCACTGGGTATCACACAGGAAAGATGGATCAACCTCCTTTTTCTTTAGGAAGATTGTTTCCAAAACTGAGGCCAAATGCAGTGAACGATGATGGAAATTAGCATATTCGTGATTATAATGAATGATTATAATGAGGGCTTGGCAGCCCCCCGGTCACTTTGTGTATCCCAAACTTGTCAGTTCCGGGTCATCTGAGGACAGAACATCTACAGCCCACCCATTCAGCTCATGAAACAACCCTGCTGATGTGTGTGTGTGTGTGTGTGTGTGTGTGTGTGTGTGTGTGAGTGAGTGAGAGATCAAAACTGTCTTCTTCCTGCAGCCTCTCCAACTGCAGGTTCACTGTAGACACCATGGACCGTCTGTGCAGCGTCTTGGCCGGATGTCCTGCTCTTTCTGCTGTCCAGTAAGTGACTCTGTCTCACTGGTGCCCACTGCTAATGTGTGTGTGTGTGTGGGGCGATGACCTACTAACTCACTGTCACCTTCTGTCTCCTACATTGCTGTTCCCATGGCAATGACAGGCTGTCTGGAGGTGGGGTCACAGACGACACCCTTCAGGTGTTGTGTGAATCGCTGCCAAAGCTGCGAGTGTCCAGACACATAATGTAAGAGAAACGTTGCTTGTTTCTCCCCTCTTTCCTGTACCTTGTTTACCATGGTCACATCCTCTTGGTTCCAGAAACGTGCTGTCAGTTGTGAATATGGAGGGAAAAAGGGAGTAAAAAGATTCTACTTCCTATCATTTGATGCAGTCCTGACTTTCTGCACTGGGGTTGTTTCTTCACAGGCTGAGCTGCAGTTCCCTGACCACGGACAGCCTGGCGGGTCTCGGCCGTTCGCTGGCTGCCTGCGCTGCGGTAACCGAGGTGAATGCCAGGTATGTCGCCCATGGCAACAGCGGCACAGCACTCAGATGAAAAAGGACGAGCTGAAGTCCCCGGACCCTGTTCCCCAGAGCACATGCATCTGACTCTGACCTGAGCATGTGGTTACACAGGGGCTCTGCATGGGGTGTGTCTCATGGTGACCTAGTGACCCCCACACCCCAGGGCTCTGCTCTCTGTCACTTTTGAGCAAAGGAGGATGAGTCACAGTGGTGTGTGTGTGGTGTGTGTGTACTTCAGACACACATTTACGGCCTTCACTACACACACACGCATGCGCGCACGTGCTGCCTTCTGACATTGATGTCAGTGATGAATCTCCGCCTCTCCCTCAGACTCGAGGACCCCCCAGAGGTGTGTGTCCTGTTCAGCAGAGGACGTAAGACCCCCAGGTGAGCCAGAGTCTCCTAAGTGGTCGCTGTCAGCAGTTTGTGAATTAAAGGGACGTGGCTGCAGTCAGTATGAAGAGTGTGAACTGAAGCTCCACATGGCACCTACTCTAACATCTCTTCATGTGTCACACTCTGTGTCATCGCAGTGAGACCATGGAGACACTTCCACTGCTGTCCAAGAAGCTGCGGTATGTAGACCGCTGGTGAGACACACGGGGGTCACAGTGAATATGACAGTGACGATGATGCTGCTATTTTTCCCAAGGCTCACACACTGTGACCTGCACCCCACACATGTGGACACACTGTGTCAGACTCTCAGTGGATGTCCTCAGCTGACCCTGCTGGAGTGAGTATGTGCATATCCCAGCATCCTTTGGGGGGTTATGCTCAGTGTGGATATATGTAAATGAAGATATAATTTGCTTTCATTTTCATTTTTAATCACTTTTATCTGTTTGGGCTCATTGTTGGTTCCCTGGTTTTGTGTGTTGGTTCCCTGTGTGGGTGTGTGTGTGTGTGTGTGTGTGTTTGTGTGTGTGTGTGTGTGTGTGTGTGTGTGTGCTTGCTACATGTCTGATGGCTGCTGTCTCCACCCTCCAGCCTGTCCAACAATAAACTGGGGAACAATGGACTGAAGAAGCTGCTGGACGTCCTACCTCAGCTCAGCACCATCCAAGAGATCAAGTATGTGTTGCCATGACAACCACATAGCTAACTCTACTTAAGACAGGAGAGTCATGTTTTTCCATGTCAAAATAACCATGAAACCTGAAGATGAAACAGTAGATTTTCAGTCTTCAGTTCACATTGTCACTGCAGGGAGGTAAATGGAGCCTGAATGTGTGATGCTTCTTGCTAAAGCGGACAGTGACCTGCTGGTAGGAAAACAGAGCTGGTTGCCTGTTGGTGAGCAGTTAGCAAGGAAGTGTCACACAGTCAGGCTCCATTTAGTCATATCTGAGAAGAAAACAGGCCTTGCACGGGTTTTGACTGAGTCCAAGGTAATTGTTTTGGATGAATGCACGATATCGAAATGCCTCTCAGGCTTGCTTTTGAAGCTGTTGGTAGAACACTAAAGGTTATTAGAGGCAATAATTAGGTTTCAGGCAAACGTTGCCAACCACTGGCTTCGGAAGGGGGCGCTGTGATGTAACAAGTAGCAGTCAGACTGAAGCGGTAAAAATAGCGAGATTTATTATAAAACTAGGACAGTGCTGAGAAGTTACATTCAGTATTTGATGACAAGTTCACAGAGTTGGTGCTCAGAGTCTGACTGCAACCTTATAATAGCAGAACATTTATCATAACGTCACCTTTACTAAGTGGTCAGAACTAAATGCAGAAATGTGAACCCTGTTTGGCGCAATTGCAGCTGTAATGTTCGGATACACAGAACAGTCATGTGACAATAGGCAATTGCTAATGTGTCACAGTAAATGTGACTGACTGGCAGTTCACAGTGGCCAGTGAGATCCACATATCAGTGGCTGTGGGGAGGAGTTACTAATATTCTGCAGGAAAAGTGACTTGATAGATCGTATGTCTGCAGGAATAATTTTTTATTATAAGGCGAAAATGTCCAGGAGCTGACAAATACTGGACGCGATTCTGCAACGAAAGAGCAGGCGATAATGAAAAGGAGCTTTTTTATGCCAAAGTTTTCCATTCATTATTCTTTTGCAGGAAGTTAACCATTAATAGGTGACATTTTTATTCATTTTGGAAATTGTGACTTTGGAGTTGCAAACGAACAGGTTTATTAACAGAACTCTGGTCTGAGGTGTGTGTTGAGGATCAATGTAGTGAGTATTACCGTAATAATACTGTACATGAGTGTGTGTGAGATCCGCTTCCCCCCCCGTGTGTCTCTGCAGCACCAGTAACAATGGTGTCACTATGGATGGAGTCTTGCTGCTGGTAGAAACACTCAGGACCTGCAGGAACCTCAGAGATGTGGATGTGAGGTATGACACACACTCACACACATTCACCGCACATTCACAAGTGACCAACTGTGTTCTATGGCCCTGGTTTTCAGTGATGTACTGAGTCTCACAGGGATACAGAAGTTCTTTCACCAGCAGTTAGTGACAATATTATAATGTTTTTTTCATTATGTTATTCTGATTATTTGTTATTCATTTTATTGTTGTGATTCTGGTTATTGTGAGGTGTCTCAGCTTCTCTCCCTCACACACTAGTGTGTTGAGATCAGTGTGTAACTAATTGCTGTGTGTTCAGCCACGGCGGAGAGCAGAGGATCATCATGAAGTTTCACATCAGTAAAAGGTCAAATTCTCACCTTAACTTCATTATTGGACATATTAATTAGTTCTTCTCGCTTTACAGCACCTGCTACATTTTTATTCCAGGTGGCAACAAGCGAAAAACCCCGTGGCCCCCCTCATGATGGAAAATGGACTGCACCTGTTGAAAAAATTCAGGTAGGGGTTGGAGCCTGTAGAACACCTGTATAGCTCCTCACCCATGTGCTGTATGTCACATGTGCTTGTTTCTGTCCTGCAGCCTCCAGCAAACTTCTGTCACACCTGGCAGCATGAACGACCTGTGCAGACGACTGGCTCAGTGCACAGGCCTCATTCAACTGGAGTGAGTGTGGTGCACTCTGTTAGGGTCCACCTGATGGTCTAGACCTGGTCTGTGTTATTCCAGAGTGTGAAGCACTTATCTCTGCCTCTGCTACAGCTTCAGTGGTGGCTCCCTGGATAGGAGCTCCATGGAGAGACTGTTGAAGCACCTGCCACAGATGATCAGGCTGAAGCTCTTGAAGTGAGTCGACGGCTTTTTACCTTCATGGCTATTTTACTAACGATCCCCCCTTTCATTTCTAATTCTGTTAACCTGCTCCGTGTTTCAGCTGCTACTCAGCAATTGGGATCCCTTCCCATCCATTCAATCAATATACTGACACCAGGAACATTCACACTTCTGTAACTCTGCATCTATCCTCAGCCACATAGGGCTGACTATTTCCTCCAGCTGAGGGTGTTTTGTCTCAGAGAAACAGGACAGAGAGAGGTTGGAACAGCAGACTGTGACTAGTTCACCACATCTTCTCAACAAACACACTATCAGATGAATGACTGGTAGACTGAATGTGGGATCTTGTCAAAGTCTAGTTGACCAAACACAGAATCTCTCTAATGACTAAATGTGTCAGTAAGTTTTGGCTGAATGTGGAAACAGGTCCAACAAGTCCACAAACTCAGATTTCCTGCTTTTTTCAGCTTGTCTGGAAATCTGCTTGGAGATGAAGGCATCAGGCACTTTGTGAAGTTACTCCCAGGTCTGCACACGTCAGCCTCAGTGAGGTGAGACCTCCATTTATTTACTCTGTATGTTTGCCTACATGTGATGGCAATTTATGATGTTTTTTGTCACGATACCCATGTGCTTGTCCTTCTTGTTTCTGTGGTTTCTGCAGAATTGACAACAATAACCTCACCCAGATGGGAGCACTGCATCTGGTGGCAGCTATGAGTGTTTGTGACCAGTTGGTGGCGCTGGAAGTTAGGTGAGGCCTACATATACCATACAGGTGTATCGTGGGAAATGTTGTGTTACAGTCCAGTCATGATGGTGGTTTCTCTGTGGTCGAGATAACCTTTCACTGTGTGGTCTTTACTTCTCACCACTCTCACCAGTCTGGGACAGGAGGACAGGTCTACTGTCCAGTTTGCTCTGAGCAGTGATTACGACCTCTGCCAGTCTCTCAGGTACGGCAGCAGGTCTCTGTCATGTGTCAGCTCTCACCCTCCTTCTCTAGTCACCCTTCCAAACACCTCTCCTCACACCCACATGTGTGTGTCTGCTTGTGACACCCATCTCCATGTTCTGTGCCTGTCCCCAGCCTCAGAGAGTGGCAATTTGGGGATGACCACCTGCAGAAGCTTGCTGAGATCTTGCCCCGCTGTTCACGCCTGGAGAAGCTGCAGTGAGTATGGAGATGTAGCTGCACTGCTGGAGTCACAGAGCATCAGCAGAGTCAAGGATGATGATGATGATGATGATGATGGTAGTGATGATGATGATGACGACGACTTCTCCTCCAGCTTGTCCTGTAACAAACTCCCCATTGAACTACGGGTTTTGCTGAAGACACTGAGTAAACTGAACGCACTGCAGAGTCTGGAGTGAGTATCTCACACTCGCATATGCACACACACACACACACACACACACACACACACACACAGAGTGCTACTGTAGAGTCCATGACACACACACTTGCTGTGATACACTTACACANCGCACACACACACACACACACACACACACACACACAGAGTGCTACTGTAGAGTCCATGACACACACACTTGCTGTGATACACTTACACATATTTCTTTGTCATCTTCTAGAATGGAAAACAATGGAATAAGTGCACAGGTGATTGAGGAGCTGCTGGGGGAGCTTCAATGCAGACTCACACACCTGGATGTTAGGTGGGGATAAGACGAGGCCAGGAGTGCAGGAGAATAGTCAAACAGGCCATTCCAGGTGTTTGAGGTCATTGCTGTGACTCACTCTTCTCCCTCTCAGGGTTGTGGAACCGTGGCTGAAGGCAGAAGCTGCTGTGAACCTCATTTCCAGCTGCCTCAACCTGAACCCCAACATACAACACATCAGGTAGCTTTCACCTGTGGAACGTGCTCAAAGGAGACAAAGTGACACTATGGGTGTGAGGGTTGCTGTAGATCCTCCTCCTCTGGCTCAACATTTTAGAGTCGCCAGAGTCAGGGTTGTGAAACCGGTCAGGATGCTACTGTCTGCTGGGATGTGCTCATGCTTCACATCTTAACAGCAACCCAACCTGTTGTAACTCTGGAGGGCTCAATTGTCCTCAAAATGTCCAGGAGGTGGTAAAAGTGGCTTCTTCTTTTCCTCTTCAGCCAAAATATGTTTTCTTTGCAGGGTGGAGGAAACTACTTTAAGCGTCACCCTGGAGATGAGAGGAGGTGATCAGGGAAAATGGTGTACGGAGCTGTCTATATCAGGGTAACTTCCCTTACTGCACAACACCATCTGTGATGAGTTCTGCGAGGGGGATGGGAGCCCAATGCCCCCCTCCTCTGGCCACCTGGGGATTCCACTCACAAAGCACCCAATATCAACAGTGTATAGTTTCTCAGTTCTGCCCCCAGTGTGGAGGAATGATCTCCCTGTGTCCCTCAGAGCTGCTGAATCCCCCCAATCCCATCTCTCTGAGAGCTGTTTCTCTCCTCATCTCCTCACAGATACACAAATGAGTCCAACATCTGCTGTGATCATCTATGTATTTGCTGTCTGAGTGTCACTTCTGCAGGATGTGAACCAGAATCATGGTGGTGTCAGACACACAAGCTGTGTTCTCATCATCCTGTGTCTCTGTCTGAAGATTTTCATCCGTGGTTGATGACCTTCTGTTCCTTCTTAGCTGTATGGAAAAGTGTGATGAATGAATGTGAATATAACTGTGAAGATTTACTGCAGGGTTCTTTACTCTGGGACACAGTGTAATCCTGCTGCTGCTGCTGTTGCTCTCTTTTCCAGAGCTGATCCTGACAACACGGCGCCTCTTGTGTCTTCTGTCAAGTCCATTGGGTAAGGGCTGTCCACCACACCTTCAACAGGACTTTCGCTTTCACTTCTCAAGGATGATGTAACTGGGGGAGGGCAGTGGCTGGCTCTGCTCTGGTCTGTTTCTGCCCCCTGGTGGTGGCACTTGAGACCACAAACAGGTTTTAATACAGAGGGGTGATGTGGTGAGAACATTTTTCTCCAGTTCATGCTGTGCATGTGACAAAGGAGCCAGACTCTGATACATGATTGAGATGTTTTGTCCCATCCACAGGCTTGTAGACTGCAGCCTGCAAGAGCGCCACCTGCTGTTTCTGCAGAGCCTCTGCCACAAGTGTCCACAGCTGCTGGAGCTCGAGTAAGTGTGTGTGTGTGTGTGTGTGTGTGTGTCTGTCTATGTTCTGTAACTCTGCTTCCCTCTCTGTCCTCTTCAGTCTCTCCCATAACAGCAGCGGCACAGAAGGAGCAGATTTTCTCTCATCAGTTCTTCCAGGTTTCCGGAGTCTCCAAAAGCTCAGGTGACAACAGGAAGAAGTTGGCTTATTAATAATAATAATAATAATAATAATAATAATAATATTATTATTATTATCATTGCTGTTGCTTTTGTTGTGATCTGTGTTGCTTTGATTCCCAGTGCTGAAACATCCTCAGTTTGTGGTGGTCCTGTGTGGCCCATCAGTCTGTTGACAACTGATTGGCTAACACCTGCCTGGTGTATAGGGTCCCCAACCGTGATAAAATTGCAGTCACCATGGGAAATGGTTCAGTGAAAGAAGCTGCAACCCAGTGTCCAGCTGGGTCCAAAACATAGTGCATTATGAGCAACATGATACAGTGTGAACAGTGACTCCCCACTGAGTGCATTGGCTCTTCTGTGAGAACTGCACTGAATGAGGTCCAACCCCTGTTCTTCCAGCCTGGACCACCATGTGATCGATGACCACGCGGCTGCTGTGCTGGAGAAGACACTACCACAACTGCCACACCTTCGCACCATAAGGTAAGAGCTCCGCCCCCCTAGTGAGGCAGTTCCAGCGATTGTTGGGCCGCAGCAGCAAATGTCACAGGCCTGCTTGTCATCTATGTGTCCTGGATCACCTTATCATGCTACATACCTTGTTTTACTGCATTTGTACTCTTCCCTGAGCAGACACATGGTCAGGTGCATGTTGGGAAGTGCGTGCTGACCGTCATGGTGTCTCCCTGTTTTCTGCAGTCTGTCCCACTGCTCTGGTTTCACTGTGGTGGGAGCCTGTCACCTGGTCACCGCAGTGAGCCACTGCCGTTTGCTGCAGAACATCAGGTGCGGCCGCCTGTCACACTGTCCCTCATACGATCATCACTATGGAGCCACATCCGATCACATGTTCATACACTGTCTCCATCCCCAACACCCCGTCATCCTCTGTCCCCGTCCCCAACCCTCAGTCATGTGTTCATCCTCTGTCCCTGTCAACAGTCTGCAAGCTCTGCAGCTGGAGAAGGAAGCAGTGGCCTATCTGGCCACTGGACTCCACAGCATGACCTCTGTGAAGCAGCTTGTGTGAGTAGTAGCAGTAGTAGTAATAATAATAATAATAATGATAATGAGGATGATGATGACGAGGACGACAAGATTAACTGAAGGCTCGTTTGTCCTCAATGGGCAGCCTCAGTAGGGTTGCCGTGGTGACAGGCAGCTCAGCCCCACTGGTCGTCCTGCCAGTGTTGGAGTCTCTGGGGAAGCTGCAGGGGATCGAGGTGATCGAGTGAGTGACCCCCCCCCCTTCTGCTGGCTCACCACACGCTCACAGCAGCCCTTACCCTCAGGCCCCTGGCTGTGCAAGCGTTGTTGCCGCTGTTTAAATGTCTCCTTTCTCCTGCAGGTTGGACGAGATGTGGATGGGGGACCAGGGGGTCCTGGAGCTTGTCAAACATCTGCCCACCTGGACAGGGCTGCGACGGATCAGGTAGGACTGCAGAAGAAGGAGCGGTTAACAGGATCAGCATGGACTCCAGTGTGTGATGCACTTGTGTGTGTGTGTGTCCTCAGCTTGTGCAACAACTACATCGCAGACAGCTTGGGTGCAAGTCTAGTGGACGCCCTGTCCAACTGCACGGCTCTGGAGGAGATCATGTGAGTCCAGCAGGCTCAGTGTCAGACACATCACACACACAGCAGGGGCCTGAAATACCTTCAGCTGCACTGCTCCCCAAGGCCTCGCTGTGACCTCACTGTGACCTTCTGTCCCAGTCTGTCCAGGAACCGCCTGGGGGACATGACCGGGTGCTGCCTGGGCCAGACGCTGCCCTTGCTCAGCTGTATCCGCGTTCTCGAGTAAGATGACCGAGGTCTCAGTGAAGCTCAGCGCAGCACGTAAAGGACAGTGTGTAAGGTGCTGGATCCCATGATGAACTGCTGTCCTTTCCAGTCTGCAGATGAACTGCCTGACGGCAGCAGGGGGTGCTGCTCTCATCTCGGCCTTCAAAGTCTGCAGGAGTCTGACTGATATAGTGTAAGTGGTCCAGAATGTTGTAATCCATTTCCTCCTTCTACTGTGTGTTCTGACATGTTATGTGTGTTTTGAGGAAGGTTTTTGGCTCTAAAACCTTTTTCCAACAGGCTGTCTGAGAACCACCTTGGACGCGTGGGGATGGAGAACCTGTGTGCAGCTCTGCCTCACATGCCCTCCCTGCGCAAACTGCAGTAAGCAGCTGCGACGTAATGCCCAGAACAAAGGTTGTGGATTTGGGTCCCAATGGGATGGGACCCAAATGCACAGGTGGATCTGATTTGAACCAGCAGTGTTTTGGCAGGGCTGTTACTGGTCTCTGCGTTGGTGTTAGAGGGAGGGAGTCGTGCGCTGAGCCCTGCCTGACCCCGTCTGCTTGTGTCTTGCAGCCTTGTGTCTGTCGGCACTCCGGAGCTCAGCCATCTGGCCACCAGCCTGGGCAGCTGCACCTGTGTAGAGGATGTGAGGTGGGACTGCAGCTCATGGCTCTGTCATCTTTGCATCATCGTGCTGTATGTCTTCTCAGTCTGAGTTTTCCTTCCCGCCTGTTCTGTGCACCTTGTGCTCCTTGTATCACGACCGTATGAGGGAGTTGGACAGTAAACAGAGAAGTGACTTTCCTGTGCAGCTCAGCTCAGCTGTTCGGTGCCCAGCCTGGAATGAGGTGTTGACAGAGGGTCTCGCACCCTTAAGTCCTCTTCACTTTAATCAGACACTAACATCTTCACTCTCTCCCTCTCCTGTCCCATAATGCAGTTTCGCGTGGAATGAAATTGGGGACGAAGTAGCTGAGAGTCTGGCAGAGATCCTACCACTCTGTCCTCGGCTGAAAAGAGTGGAGTGAGTGACCTCTTACCTTAACGGGACCCTCACTGACCTCCCTGTGTCCCTCACTCACCTCCACGTGAACCCTGTTGATCGTTATCTCCTGGTCAATGTTGCTGTGTGTGGTGATGGAGAAGCCCATGGTGTGTAAACTCTGCTGTCAGTGAGCAGATCCTGAACTCATCATCATGTCTTTTCCAACTGACAGTCTGGAGTTCAACAGCATCAGTGTGAGAGGAGCTGAGGCACTGGCTGCCGGTTTACACTCTTCTTCATCGGTGCAGGTCATCCGGTGAGTGGGAGTCTGTGTGTGAGAGAGAGAGAGAGCCATGCAGGCTAGTGGAGACAGAGTAACATGTGGAAGTGAGTGGAGCTGCCCTGTGCTGGATGGGTCATGTGCTGCTGTGTCTGTGTCCCCACAGCCTGTGGAAGAACCCAATTGCCACAGATGAGCTCCAAAAGCTCAGCGAGAAGGAGAACAGACTCAGCTTCTCCTCAATGTGACGCTCACCTGCGCTGAGCTCCACATTATCCTGTTGCACCTTGTTCCTTTTGCACTGATGGGGTCAGAGTCGTGACGCCACTTTGTACATGGAGAACACGTTGACTTGAAAAGCATCAGTAACACACAAACCAGCAGTCCATCAGGCCAGAAGGGGGGAGGAGTCTTGTACCACAACCCTGCACGATGTCTCGGGCATCTGATTCCTTCTAGTTTCGGGGCACATTTTTGTTTACCTTTCTTGACCTCTGAAGCTTGTCTTCCGCATAAGTCCATCAACGTGAAGGAAAAGACCTCATTTTCACAGAAACTTGAGAAAGTTGCTGAATTCTGAATGTGTCGCCAGCAAGATGCGCCTTGTGGACATCCTGCTGTCGTGGCAGCTGTGTCTGCTGGGGTCCCGTCCACACGGCACATGTTGATGGTCAACAGTAGTAACCTCACACTCCTCCCTGGCTTCCTGGCCACACTTGCCTTGTGTTCTCCATTCTTTCACGTATTTATTATAACAGGATATAGCAGGACATGTTAGTGATGGTGAGAAATGACCGGCCTCATTCTGCTGTCTCAGGGCATGAAGACACATGGTCGACTTTTTCTACCTCTTACCATGTTCTGTCACCTCACCGAAGTTGTGTTTTGTGTGATTAAAGTCTGTTTTTTTTCCCCAGAGTCTCACGCTTCTTCTTGATGTCGGTATCAGTCTGCAGGGATCATGGCTGCCGCTCGGTGGCAACGGACAGTCCCGGCGCCCGCCAGTAGGCGGCAGTGCAACCAAAACAGCGATGGAGGCGTCACTGTGGCGAAATGATTGCTGTTATTTTAAAATACTCGACTAGAAGTCCTCTTACTACGATCTAGTAGGTTAGGTGAGGTCAGGCGAGGTAAAAAAAACTTACATTATTGTGACTGACGAAGTTTTAATGCTGTGAAACCAGAGGGACACGTGGGGTGAAAACGTGACAACGTGCGGTTTCTCAGCAGTGGCTCAATGTGCTGCTGAAAGGCGACGAACCCACAACCATCACAAGCGATTACCGGTCATAATACACAGACGGACAAGCGGCTCCGAAGGCGACACGAACTTCATTGATACGCGGCATGATTGATAACTAACACACACACACACACAGCCTCGTGGTCATTGCCAAGGCCTGGACTTCTGTGCAGAGCAAAGCATGATGGGAGCTACAATTCCACACGACGTTCAGTCACAACCCAACAGGTCAACGTTCAAAGTTCCGGTATCTAGCAGTGAAGAAGTGAGTTTTCTGCTGGGGAGGAAAAGACAACCTGAAGGACAAGACATGCAGAAAAGACGAGCTCTTTGCGGAGGTGATGTTGTCCTCAGAAGCTCCTTGTGACTCAAACATTTTCACTGTCAGTTTCAGTCGTGTAAACGTTCCTGAGTCCCAAAGCAACTAAATATCAGCAAATACCACACAAGTACTTCTCTAGTAAACAAAGGTTATCATAACACAACATAACCAGGCAGCTTCTTTATAACACACACACACACTCTCACTGCGGAGACGGAGGCGTGACGGGATCTCAGTTGCAGCGCAGCTCTAGTGGGGGGGAAGACCCGCCCCCCGCGCGCGATGGGTGTTTCCAGTCGGCTCGTGTCGCCAGGAGGAACTCGGATCGGATTCTGGAGGAAGCGACAGGACGGGACAGGTGAGAGAAGTGACACACACACACTCTCGCTCACAATCACTCACTCTTTCTCACACACACACACACACACACACACACACACTCTCGCTCACAATCACTCTCTCTCTCTCTCTCGTGTCGGGTCGCTCTCCGCCTCAGGCCCACAGTTTAAAATAATATCTCCGTCTTTCCGCAATATCTCACCCGTTTCCTCTCACTTGTACATCATTTTTACAGTTTATTACGCTTTTACTACAGTTTTACCCGTTTCCTGTCGTTAGAGGTTCGGTGGGTTTTAGACGTACAGTAGCGAGAAAAGAAGTAGCGGTGTGTGTGTGAAAGTGAGTGTGAGCGAGAGACAGTGTGTGTGTGTTTACAGTGTACCAGTCGGCTGCTCTTAGGAGCTTTTCTGTCTGTTTTTTCCCCACTTTCTATTTTGGTCACTTTGAGTTATTTTTTCCCGAAGAACCGCAGCGGCTCCATCAGCAGGGCGGGTGCGGCTCACACTGAATGACTGTGTGACTGTGTGAGTGTGTGTGTGTGTGTGTGTGTGTGTGTGTGTGTGTCAGTGTTCAGGTACCACGGTGAGGGTCTCTGCTGTGTCTCAGTCCGGTGGCTCAGATTTTACTCTGTTTCTTTATTCGTGTTTGGACTGCTGCTCAGCCGGGGGACTCGGCAGCTCTTGG
The DNA here is from genome assembly GCA_900497675.1 of Arapaima gigas. Taxonomy (NCBI): domain Eukaryota; kingdom Metazoa; phylum Chordata; class Actinopteri; order Osteoglossiformes; family Osteoglossidae; genus Arapaima; species Arapaima gigas. Next base: position 309,707 of record UFQX01000608.1, read on the forward strand.
GGTTGTCTCTGCCTCCACTTTGAATGTGACTGCTGTGAGTCGGTCGTTCCAGGTGTGACCACGTGTCTGGCGCTCGGAACCGAGTGGAACGGCTTCAGGAAGGCTGGAGGACCGGAAGTTCGCCGGGCAGCTCGGTTCCTGCAGTTGGCTGAACCGTTAACTGGCCTGGCCCGTTTTTCTCAGATATCACTTTGTTCTGGGTTTGTGGGGTTTTAAAGGGGTTTCTCCACAGCTCTCCATTTTGAACGATTGTTCGGATCGTGGGACAAGAGGACACAGACTCAGGTTCAGTGTCACTTTATTGTCACTTTATGTCCTCCTGCTGTGCACAGAAGGGCTTCGGTAGGGCTGTCGTGACAGCTAGGTGTTTGTTATTCGTAACTGGGCTTACGTCTTAGGGTTGGTATCCAGGTGGGGTGTGAACACTGTTTGACGTCTGGCATGACGGTGAAGATGTGAAGTCCACACGTGTGTTCTGTTGCCCCTCATGCCACATTTACAGAAGTGGAGTTTTTATTTGAGGCTGGAAACTGCTGTGTTCTTCCTGTCTGTACTGTGTTTTGTCTTTTCTTGACTGTCTGATTGCCTGTTTCTGACTCAACAGCATTCAGATGTTTTTCCTCATCATTCTGCAGTGCGAATCAAACCGTTTTTCATGTTCTGACTTCATCCTGAGTTTTTCGAGGACATTGACTGAGCTGTTAGTGCCAAATGATCGCATGTGTCACGGATGTTATGGACAGGCAGGTTTTCTTTCCATAAGGCATGGAGTTACCCGGGAAACTGTGGAGGGACTGCACGTTGGGGGTAATTCTCTGTGCTGTTTTGGCACTATTTGTGCTGTGCGATGTGACTGCAAACTGACAGGCTGTTAGTGGTTTGGATGTAAATGCTCTATATTTCTGATGAAATGGTGAAGTGTAGTGCAGAGGTGAGCAGCAGGTGTGCTGTCCCAGGGAGACCCCCCCACCCCACATTCCACAGAGTTCCACAGGTAGGTTTCCCATTTTCATCAGAGCTTTTTCTTAACTTTTTGTGGGGGTCATTTTGACCAAAATGTGGCTATTTCCTTGTCCAGCGGAATAACTTCTGTCTCTCTCTCTCTCTCTCTCTCTCTCTCTCTCACACGCACACACACACACACACACACACACACACACACACACACACACCCAGAGCTCGAGACAGAGCACTTCCCAGAAGGGACCCCCTGAGGCGATGTAAAGCTTCTGTGTGATCTTCTGAGTGCTGCACTGACTGAAATGAATGGATGATTGAATGTGAGGGCAGAAATTGGTGGGCTGGTGTGGATGGACTTCCTGCTGCTGGTCCTGCACCTCGTCTTGTCTCACCGTTTTACTACGCTGGCCTGGTTATTGTCCACAGTGTAACCGCATCTACAGGGAGTTGCCCATGACGAGGCCCCCCCCGGACTGCTTTGTGTTAACAGCCTCAGCTGAAGGGCTGACAGCAGCTTTGATATGTTTGTTTGGGGCACAAGTTTGAATAAACATGTTTGTATATAAAAGCACAGTTGTGTTATGGGGCTGTGGGCTCCTGCCTGCCTTTACCTAACAGTTACCTTTCTGTTTCCTCCTCAGCTTGTTGGTTTCACCTGAGCCACTTTCCAAACACTCTTCTAGGCTCACTTGTCCAAAGAAGGTTTTTCACTGTTGTATTATTTGTTTTCACAGTGTTTTGGAAGTTTATTGTCACTTGACTAATGTGAAAACCAATTTAGTTTGTTTTTGCTTTCAGAGTGTTGGAAAATGAAAGAAATGCACTGCAACGGGGGGTTGTGACGAAGGCGCGGGGGGTCGTTCACGGCACATCGTCTCTGCAGATGTGCATTCAGTCCTATTTGTTGTGCCACAGTCCTGGTCTTTTTGCCTTTGTCGCTTTGATTTTTTTTGACGATTGTCCCCTCTGGTGTCCATGGTAACAGTACGTTCACCCTCCTCATGGCAGTTAGCCATTCTCATGCACCTCGCGCTCCTGTTCTGTATGGTGACCCTTGTTGTCCGCATGTGTTTAAAATACATTTTTGTGCCTTGACAATATCCACATTAGTAAAACCTGGGTTCCTCCCGCAGGACTGGTTCAGCTTCACTGAAAGTGCAGGTTGTGTTTGTAGGAATGAACTCACCCAGCAGCCTCTGCAGCATGAAAAGGGACTGAGCCCCAGTCCTCTGAACAGATCTCCTGGTTGTGTGTGTCCAGGTGCTGAGAAATCGTCCCACCCTTCATGGCCTACGCACTCAGCTCTGACCCCAGTGCAGGGGGTCCACCGGGGCCCCAGTATTGTGTCACCAAGGTGGAGCTGTCTGTCCTCGGCACCAACCTACTGGACCAGGACATCACCTCCAAGTCGGACCCCTTCTGCGTGCTCTTCCAGGAGGTGAACGGCAGATGGGTGGAGGTGAGAGGACAAAGGTGTGCGAGCGACAGTTGGACCCCTGTGGCCTCACTGAGTCCATGTGTGAAGGTTTTCAGACAGAACATGATTTGACTGCAGCTGCCACACATGAACCAATATCTACTGTGACACAAATGACACTTTAGGTAGGTGGCTGTGACAGAATGAACACGACCACTGTGTGGGGGTTGGAGAGGAAACTGAAAGGGGTGGTGTGTGTGTGTGTGTGTGTGTGTGTGTGTGTGTGTGTATCTGCACCTCAAGGCAAATGAGAATGAGAGATAAATACCTCAAACTGAGTCACAGTGACCCCGTCTTACTCAGCTCTGCACTCTGCTCATTACGAACGCATGTGCAACACACACACACACACACTCTCCATCTCCTTGTTTATCCCGTGTGCATACAGTACTGTACAAAAGTGTTAGGCCTGCAACTTCAATGTGTGTTGAGAAGTACAGGTAGATTCTTATCTACCATCAGGGAGGTTTCTGATTGGTCCCAAATTCATTCTGCAGCCTGAGAATGACCTCAAACACCCAATCTCAGTCATACACAACTATGTTGAGCAAAAAGAAGGAATCCTGCAACACATGGTCTGGTCCCCACAGAGTCCTGATCTCAACATGATCAAGTCAGTCTGGGAGGACATGCAGAGACAGTCAAAGTCTGCAGAAGAACTGTGGCCAGTTCCTCAAAATGTTTGGAAGAACCTACCAACCTCCACCTTAAACTGCACGCAAGTTTGCAGAAGAGAATTGATGCTGTTTTAAAGGCAAAGGGTGGTCCCACCAAATATTGATCTGATTGAGGTTTTTTTTGTCTACTGCACTTTTCACAAGGTTTATTGATTAAAAGTATTCAAGGCTTTATTTTTGGAAGGCTTTGTAGCCTTTTTCCCACAGGTGCCTAAGACTTTTGCACAGTACTGTATATAAAAACAAACATGCTTATGTAGCGTGTGCAGACGTACCGGCAGCAGCGTGTTCAGAAGGATCACGCATGAAGGGTGTGTGGTTGATGTGTGTGACCTCCCTCCAGATCGGACGCACGGAGACGGTGATGAACAACCTGAACCCCGTGTTTGGGGTTAAGTTCCAGCTGGACTACCACTTTGAAGAGATCCAGAAGTTCAAGTTCTCCATGTTTGATGAAGACAGGTGCAGCAGGCAGCTGAGTGACCATGACTTCCTGGGGGAGTTGACCTGCACGCTGGGGGCGGTGCGCACTCTCACCTCTGACCTCTCACCTGCTCCTCACCCCTCGTTTTCTGGTGATACTCATCAGTCATCAGCTGTGGCGGAAAATGTCACTGTGGCTACAGCTGTGATTTTATGGCTAATTACAGAGGCAGGGTCTGTGATTATTTAATGCGTTTAAATGTGCCCTGCGACATCTGTCCTGCGTCTCCTTCTGCTGTCGCCCTCAGATTGTGTCGAGCAGGAAGCTCCACCGCCCACTGGTCCTGGCCAGCGGGAAGCCAGCAGGGAAAGGCATGATCACGGTAAGTTTCTTTTCCCGAGCCTAGTAAAACACGGCTCTCTGGTGGACATTCCCTCACAGTCCTCCATGAAGCGCACACACACCAGACACACCTGCCCTCCTGTTCACCTGTCTGCCCCCCGGGGGATTTCCGGTGTCACCTGAGGTTTCCTTCTGCCCACCTGCAGATAACGGCTCAGGAGCTGTCAGACAACAGGGTGATCACACTTAGTCTGTGTGGAAGGAAGTTGGACAAGAAGGTGAGGCATCCCGCACTGCTGCTCGGCGTGCCCTCAGCTTCCCTTCCGCGTGTCTTCCTCTTCTTCAGCTCCCTGTCCTCCTTACTGCTGCAGGACTTTTTCGGCAAATCGGACCCATATCTGGAGTTGTGCAAACGTGGCGACGATGGAAATTGGATGCTAGTTCACAGGACAGAGGTGACGGCCATTTGCACACCCTTGCTTACTATCCCTATGTATTTGCGCTGTTTCCACTAATGATGTCGGAAACCTGTGTGCGTCCCTGTGCTCCAGGTGGTTAAGAACACCTTGGATCCTGTGTGGAAACCCTTCACTGTGCCTCTGCTATCTCTCTGCAATGGAGATGTGGAGAAGGAGATCAAGGTGGGGCTGCCATGATGTCACCCTTAGGGGAGTGTGTCTGATTTTGGGTTAAGCCACTGGATTGCGGTTTGGAGATGGAAGCGGGTGGGACTGAGGGTGGGGGGGGCTGCCGCCACCCGTCTCGGGGAGCTCCTTGCACATCAAGCAGGGCTCAGGCTGAGGTGTCCACCACACACAGCGCCTCCCAAACACACTTTCCAGTTTGATGTCGTCTTCGATGTTGCTGCTGGTTTTTGCGCTTAAACATCCAGAAGCACTGGCTTATTTTCACCACGAGTGCTGTAGTGTGAGGAGGCGCCGTGGGGCTGTTTGTGTAACCGTCACACCTGGACTGAACTCAGCCAGCGTCGAGGTAATACGAGGGCCAATTGGCCGTGGGGTTCACCTCAGCTAAGAGGTGCTGTGGATACAGACAAGATGCTCAGTGCCGACCAGCAGGAATCTGAGGAGTTCTGTCATGGGCTCTTCCTCCTCAGGTGCTCTGCTACGACTATGACAACGATGGTGGCCACGACTTCATCGGAGAGTTTTACACCACTGTCGCCAAGATGAGCGAAGCCCAGAACTTGCAGCAGGTAGGAGGAACTTAGGATGGCTCCAGCAAACCAGGCCACTGTGAGGAGAACCGAGGTCTCTGCTGGGCGTCTCCAAGTTCCTTGGGGGACCAGGGTCTCTGTAGGGTCCTTTCAGCACTACCTGCAGGCAGCACCATCTCAAGTTGCTCGCTTAACAAAGAAGCTCCGTTAGAAACTGTCTTTGGATGTTGTTTTCTGATTTTGTCTGATTTTTGTTGTGACAGCTGTCAGCATGTGACAGGATTGGGTTCGGCTGGTGTTCATGTCGCTCTTTTGGGTTTCTTCAGGTTGAGTTTGAATGCATCAATCTCAAGAAACAGAAAAAGAAGAAGAAGTATAAGAACTCTGGTGTTATCATTGTAAGGTCATGCAAGGTAAACACTGGTCGCTGAGGTGGGGACACGTTACCGGACCTCTGATTTGTGTGTTTTATGCCAGATATGCAGAGGTGATGGCCTGAGGAACATGGACATTATCTCCTTTTTAACAAGAACTTGCTATAAAATATACAAATATAGATTACCTGTAGTTTCAGGTTCTCTGTTTTGTACATTTTTCAGTGTAACTTTTTTTTTTTTGCTGTTTTTGTTTATTTAAAATTGCAGGGTCAGCATGTGAGGGTTTGGCTCATCAGTTTTTACTTTATAGTATTTGCTAATATTTCAGGTATTAGTATTGAATTATTTATTTTTTAGAACAATCATCACATTTGTATTTTGCAGTAGTGCCTCATGAAAACATCTGTTTAAAAGTTGAAAATCACCATGAAATCGTTGTTTTTCAAATCCTAAAGTTTTTACTTTGTAAAATGTCAGTAATAGTTTTTTGATGATGAAATTTACATCAGTTAGTTCAGGTGACGCTTTCAGGTCCACACAGAAAATGCTGATCTCAGTCTGAGGAGTCCGAGCCCAGTGTCATGGTGAGACTGAGAGCCATATCATAGGTGTCACCTGCTGTTCCATTACCCACTGTTACCCCGCCCGCTGTTACCATGCCTGCTGTTACCCCGCCCCCCTGTTCTGTCACCCACTGTTTTGTCACCTACTGTTACCCCACCTGCTGCCCCGATACGTCAGTTCTTCAGTGTTTTCTTTACAGGAATCTTATGCAAGTTTTCATACCACATTCATAAATGTAGCTCCCTGGTGACATACAGCCCAGTCCTGGGTTTAAGATCTTTGTCATTATTTCCCATTTTCCTCAGATCGGCAGAGATCACTCTTTCCTGGACTACATCTTGGGAGGCTGTCAGCTCATGTTCACTGTGAGTAAGGAGTCGTGCTTCATCATCACATTGCCTTTTCACCTTTGGCCCCCAGCTTGTCCCCAGCAACTGCACCTCGGCCTTTCCTCCTGTAGGGAAGAGCCCTGAATGGTTGCTATACACACTTTGTTGCCTCTGGTGGTTTTCAACGGTGACTGTGTCGCTGGGTCAGACCTTCAGCCCCCTGCCTCTTCTCCCTTTCTACTTGTGTGCCAACAAGGGCCTGTTCTGCTGACAGGGGAAGGTTGTTTCTGGCTTCTCCTAGTGAACAAGTTCCCTGAATAAACAATTTTATATTTACGTGGTGGTCAGTAGAGCTGGGAAAGTGCCGGGAAGGTTGCTGTAGTGACCTGCAGAGTGGGTTGGCTCCTCTCGGGGGGGCACCGCTATGCTGTTTCTCTGCAGTAGCAGGGATGTAACAAACGAGGATGATGACAACATCCACAAATGAACGGCCTCTTGTTGACTGTCCACCAGGTGGGCATTGACTTCACTGCCTCCAATGGGAACCCACATGATCCTTCCTCCCTGCATTACATCAGCTCCTCTGGCTGCAACGAGTACCTGGCTGCCATCTGGGCTGTGGGCCAGATCATCCAGGACTACGACTCGTGAGTGAGATGACATGATGCTTATGGATGAGTCGGGGTCTGCAAAACACGATTGTGGAGTCCCTGTATGTCACACTCTGATCCGCAAACGGAGCGAAGGAGCTGCACTACTGCTCCTTTGCAAGGTCATGACATTCAGTTGACAACAGTGGAGTCACTCTCGCCTCGTCTGTTCCTTAGGGATAAGATGTTCCCAGCGCTGGGGTTTGGAGCCCAACTCCCACCGGACTGGAAGGTCAGTTGAAAAGGGGTGACAGGATAAAACATCGCAAGGATGTTGACAGAGTGCCACTCCAGCAGACACACAGGACCACATGATATGTTCTTGTAACTTTACTGCTTGGTGGGTTTGAGTCCACAGTGGGGGGTGGGGAGTCTGCTGTGATTCTGGGTAATTGCTGGTTCTACATGGGTCCCAAAATGAGTTTAAAACAGGCAGTCAAAGAGCAATTAGTGAGGTGCTCGGTCAGCTCTGTTGGACTTTGGGGGGGAGATCAGCTGCATCCATGTTCTGTGAACCTTGGTTGCTGCGCTTATTGTCATGGAAACATCACCATCACTTGGTCTCCCCAGGAAGTTTATGCTTCTCTTTGTTTTCAAAGGTTTCGCATGAATTTGCCATCAATTTCAATCCCAGCAACCCCTTCTGCTCAGGTGAGGAAAGTGAAGCTGCTGATGCTGTAACTGCATCCAGAGGTGGTCCAAAGTGTGCAGTTGTGTTTAGAACATGCAAGAGCAGTGTGATCTGACACCCCTCCCTCTCCTGTGCTGCCAGGTGTGGAGGGCATCATTCAGGCCTACACCGCCTGCCTACCCCACATTCGTTTCTACGGACCCACCAATTTCGCCCCCATCATCAACCACGTGGCTCAGTTCGCATCTCAGGCCTGGCACCAGCAGGCGGCCTTGGTGAGCACAGCCCTTGCTGCGCCATGATGCGTTCGGTGACTCAGAATCCTGCCTAGGATCTGTGTTGGAGCTAAGAGCTGTTGGGGGGGGGGTCGTCACACGGCGATCGCTGCCATTCTGCTTTAAAGGCCATGTTGTCTGTCCCCTGCAGCAATACTTCATCCTCCTGATCATCACGGATGGGGTGATCAGCGACATGGACGAAACTCGTCACGCCGTCGTGCAGGCGGCCAAACTCCCGATGTCCATCATCATCGTGGGCGTCGGAAACGCCGACTTCTCCGCCATGGAGTTCCTGGACAGCGACGGCAGCTTGCTGCGGTCCTCCACAGGCGAGGTGGCCGTGAGGGACATCGTTCAGTTCGTCCCCTTCCGGGACTTCCGCCACGTGAGTCACTTCATTTCCAAATCTGAAAGCTGTTTTTGTCGATTCCTCAACCTGTAAAGACGTGAGAGCAAAGCAAGTGAGTTTGCTGGTCACTTGTCCTGTGTGTAACTCCAAACTTGCTGCTACCACTCGGTGACAGCCAGGAAGAGGTCAGTTGTCGGGTGTCAGTCAGATGCTTCCCTCCTTCTGATCCTGTTTTAACTCCCAGCAGAACGACTCTCATTAATGTCGGAGATCGTGTGACCGGTGGGTGGGTTTAACTGTGTGTTTGGACTGACTGTAGACCAACCCCATGCATGGTATGGTGGGGGTGTTTCTGGACCCCAGTGACTTCCTCCTCCACATCTCACGTCAGATCTGGGAACTTCCGTTGGCTGCGAATGAAACAATGTGGGAACTGGAGCGCTGAGGACAAACGCAGCTGGAGCTGAGTCACCTGGGAGAGAGCAGAACTGCAGGCTTTTCACTTACAGTCCAGTGATCTCCTTCACTGTTTTCTTACAGGCACCAAGGGAGACTTTGGCCAAATCAGTGCTGGCAGAGTTACCTCAGCAGGTCACAGGCTACTTCAAACATAGGAACCTGTCACCTTGCAGCAATACTCCGGAGTGAGGACCCCCGCACTGAGGAGGAGCACGTGCTGTTGCTGCCTCCGGGCCGAGCACTCCAGGGGGGCTCTGACCAGCTTCCTCTCTTTCTTAAACTTTCTTTTCACCCGAGACACTTGAATGAAGTGGCCTTTTAGCTTTGTAGTAACATTTACAACCATGTTCTGCTGTGGATTGTAAGTACACTTTTCTGTGTCTTCTCCACATTTTATACTGTTTTTTTTTTTTAACTCAAGTCAATAAATGTTATTTGACTGAAACGGCACTCTGGGTAGTCAGCCAGTTTGTACATACAGGCTGCTGGATATCAGAAGCAGGTAGATGGACATTTTTCTGCGCTTCCCTACATTTTATTTGATTGCGTCATTCGGGCTGAGCAGCTGCTTCGGGTGGGAAAATATTAATTCCTTTTTAGTGATTAGCAGATGAGGAAAACATGGAAACGAGGTTTATTGTTTCTTACCGTTTCCTACTCTGGCATCAGCATAATGTCCGATGTTCCGCAGGGCAACGCGGGCTGTGGCTTCAGCACTCGCTGCTGCAGTGTGTGTGAAACGTGCTGTCTGACCGAGTCTCACTGTATGAACGTCAGGGACAGAAATGTCCACAACTCGCCGCTCATCGTCAGCTGTGCCTTTTTACACAGCAAACTTCAGTGATGTGAACTACACCATTTTGTGTTTATATTTTTTAAGAAGTTGACGGTATCCAAACTGAAACCTCGCACCACAGCACCACCTGGTACAGACAGAGATGAACAGTTGTTTGTGCTTCAAGGTAAGTAACATACAACTTCACTGTTTTTACTGGTTATAATTATGCTTTTATTTCCTATTATTGCACCCGTATTTGAGCATCAGTGAATTCCATGCGATTTGTGGGGATAAAAGCCACAGTTGAGCAGCTCCTGTTAGGGGACCAGAAACACACAGGTGCTGTACATGGTCTGGCTCAGGAGTGGGAGGGGCTGTTTGTCCATCTGCTGCCAGCTCCACTCTGTCGTACCCAAGCAGTTGACCTCTACAGTACATTTATTTATCAGATGCTTTTCTCCAAAGTCTCAGGAAACATTTCATGTGAAAGCTTTGAAAAGAAGGGAAAGAGAAGCACACAGCCCAGCGGACTCAGCCGTGCGTTTCGCCCAGATGCGACTCTCCTAGTAACTCGCCCAGTCAACGGCACTGTTCCTACCACAGTACCTCAGCCCACTGCCTGTACGGGCCTGCGGAGGAGCCCCGCGCCACGTTACGTTCGCCCGAAGGACCACCTGTCAGAGTCGTGCCAGGTTGCAAGTAGGGAGACACTTTATTTACAGGGAAATACCACTTAATCTGTAAGGAATATACAGACTGAAAAGGTTGTGACCTGAAGGTGAGCATTAATTTGTTTCAAGAGACACAAAAACCAAAAGGCAAATTGTTTTCAGCACAAACACACCTTTATGACTGTTTCTGAAGGACACAGCCTATTTGTCAAACACAAATCTGAGCCAAGGCTAAATGATTCATTTAATTAAAAAAACAGCACTAAACAGACAGAAAGGACTGTATTTTTCCACCCCAAACACACACAGCTGTGTTTCAGAAATGTGACCAAAAATGACTACTTCCTGTCCCTCTACGTCCAGTAAAAATGAAAGAAAGAAACACACTTCACTGGCTGATGGCACGGTGTCATGGCGCCTGCCACATGGTCGTCTTCAGTTTGAGCAGCGGTCTCTTCTGCCGTCCACCTCCAGCCGAGGTCCTGGCAGCGGACAGGCCAGCGGTGACAGCCCTACACTGCGGAAGACGTCACGGTGAGTTTGGCCACAGGACTGGGGACGGCGGGAAAACTCGTAATAACTTATCCATGCGAGTGTGTGCAGACCTTCGCTGTCGCTGCTCGACTCAGAGTCACTGCTGCCAGAATAGGCGCCCAATCCGGGCAGGATGCCCACACACACGGCTGCGGAGGGCAGGACCATGCCCACCACAGGGGTCTGCTTGCTGTCACCTGCCACGACCACCGACTCTGGGGACAGAAAACACCTCCGGACTTCAGTCACGCCCCCTGCTGGCAGTACTGCACTGGGCAGCCTGAGGGATGTGCTGCTCACCTGGCTGGGCTGCGCCCCCTCCGCCCTCAGAGTCCTCCTGCTTCTGCTTCTTGCTACCATCTGACAAGTGAAGGGAGCTACAGCAGGGAGGGAGTCAGAAACTGTCTGTAGCACATTGTACCCCGTTGAGCTGTTCACCTGCAGTATGCCATCTCACCTGCGCCGTTTGACTGCTCCTGCAAGCAGGTGTGCCTGGGAGAGCAGACTGCGGTGCTCTGGGACTCGGGGCCCCGCCTTCTTCTCTGGCTCCTTCTTGCTCTCGCTGTTGGCTGTCAGCTTGGACAGAGCGCTGTAGGGATGCGGTCAAGGGTGACAACAGGAACTCAAACTGGCAGAGCGCCCCCTGCTGGTAGCAGAGGTAACCAGCTTTGTTGGTGAGCAGACAGTTTTGCCCCCAGTGACTTACAATCTGTACAGAAAGTTCAAGATGATGATTTATATGGTCAGCAGCAGCTTCAAACTTCACTTTCCAGCTCTGGTGATAAACCCCTGAACTGGAGCCCCCCCCCCCAGTTTCTCCCCTGGTAAATAAATAAGGGCAAAAGGAAGACACTTTCACATGGTACCCTAGGGTGTGCTCCTGTGCTGGTTACTATGGCAACAACAGGACTCCTGTGGACTAGCAAAGGAAAGGATATCCTGTACTCCTTCAGCTCCTTCAGCTCCTCGTCCCGCCGCTGCTTCTCTATGAGTGACTGCTGCCTGGAAACCTCGTCCAGGAAGCTGGTCTCGTCCTCGTTCAGGCCGCGCACCATATTCTCTGCAGGCGGGAGTCAAACAGGGACGAACAGCGAGTAAAGGCAACGGTGCAGACTGTTAACAACACACTAAAGCTAGTAACTAAAAACCAGGCTCAGTAACGCTGACTATTGTACAGAGTGGCATCCGGGCTGGTCGACCACATCACGGCACCAGCGACAGCCACTACTGGGTTCTGTAAAAAGCCGATACGCCTATAATAAAACCAAAGAATGACAAACTAAGAAACTGCTATGTTTCAGGAGAGGGACAGATGGGGGGGGGGGGGCCTCTTACTGAATTTGAACTGCTCCTCATACTCCTCCTGCTTTTTGTCCTTCTGCTCCTGTAGCCGCTCATACAGGGAACGCGGGTCGTACTCCTCCTCCGGGGCCTCTGGGGTGCAGCAGAACACACACAGATGAAAGGGGTGTCTTTCCCCCCCCATACAGCACTTTGTGACGTGTGTGTGTTGTGGTGGGAAGTCGCTGTCATGTGTCCACCTGGGACCTCAGACACGTGCTTCTTGCAAGGTGGGTGGTTGGGTGGGGTGGGGGGATTAATGCAAACTACCACAGTACTGAGCAGAGGGCTGTTTAGAGCATGAGAGCAGCTCACTGATGCTCCTAACAGGTGTGACTAGACAAAGTGACAGCCATGGGGCGTGGGGCTCAAGCCACTCAACATTCCTCACCTTCAGGGTCCTCAGGCTTCCGGACCTTTTCCCATTCCTCCTGTCTCTTCCTCTTCCTCTCCTCGATCTCAGACTCAGACACAAACTTGCGGCTGAGATCCAAGCCTGCTTCAGCCATGATTAATGCCTGCAAAGACACACACACACAAACACACACACAGGCAATCACACCCTTTCCCATCAAATATGGGGCCTAGAGGGCAATTTACCCTGAGAGGAGAAGTACTTCTGCTGGATCTGTCTCTGTGTGACGGGGTCTTCTGTTTTCACTCATAAGTCAACTATTTACATTTATTGTTTTATCAGCTCAGAAGGAACAAAGGTCATCAGCAGCAGATGAAGATCTTCAGACACAGGGTGATGAGGACACAGCTTGTGTGTCTGACATCACCATGTTGCTGGTTCACATCCCTCAAAAGCGACACTCAGAAAATACAGAGATGATCACAGCAGATGTTGGACTCAGTTATGAAGCTGTGAGGAGTTCAGGAGTATACCAGCTCTCAGAGAGGTAGGTTTGGGACTCAGTGGAGCCCAGCGGTTGGAGCACCACATGCTCCTGAAAGCTGCTGCAATGGGCTGCAGTGAGGTGGGTCCAGCAGCACAACTTACAGGTAACCAAGGTAAACACACCTGTTGTGTCAGACTGTCTCCTCGCACTGCGCCGCGATACACAAAGTGCTGGGTGACCGCAGGACTTGGTGGCCTGTGTCACATGCGTATGTTTGTTCATCACACAGCTGGACTTTGCTGCAGTTTTGATTCTCAGATTACAGAGAGACATTTTATTTGCCCACCCCCAACATCTACTGACTCAGATTGTAGAGGTCAGGCAGGCTAAGGACGGCTACAATACACACACTGCAGGCGGGGTCGACATGCCAGGTGCTCATCAGCGAAACCACGTAGGACCGTAACTGGACACAAACGGCACAGTCATGCATGTGCTGCTGTGTTATGGTCATAAGAGTAACCAGTGCTTCACTCACACACATCTGTATCTACTCTCTCATTCCGTTTTAACACGCCATTACAGGTGAGGCGCCAGCGCTACCAACCGAGTTAAGGTTGATGTGGGTCTGGGAGGTGCCGAGTTTCACTCAGCTGCACTTTTCACTAACAGGTTAGCATGGAGACAGGGCTGCAGTCAGTTTTGGTGTTTTACAGCGCCTGCAAGGCGCAGGACAATTTGTGGGTTTGACCCCCCGTCTGGTTGGAATTTGCAAGGATTTCCTCCCACAGGCCGAAGACGCGTGTTCGTAAACTTGTGACTAGACTAAACACCGTGGTGTGTGTGTTACATTCTTGTTGTATACAGATGAGTAAACGAATGCAGGTACTTTACTGTCACATACCTGGCGCTGTAGGTAATCTCGGACTGTGGGGATGCTGAGCAGGACAAGCGACCAAACAGGTTGCTGAACCACTAGATGGTGCTGGCTGTCAAGTTTATTCCACTCAAGGATATCAGTGATGTTCAGGTCTTCAGAGCTCAGGAGGGCCCCCTGCAGTGACATGTGTTATGTGTTTACTGACCTTACAGACGGGTGGCTGTTACTGCACTGTCGGCAACAGTAAAGTGGGCTCAGGTGTCACTGTGGTCACATGACTGAACGCCCGAAAAAGGCACCATATTACCTACGTTAGATATGCAGGTAACAAAACCAGCAGCAGCAGCACCAGACCGAGGCTCAACACTGACATGACAGCCACTAAAATCACACAAAGCACTGGGACGTGTTTATAAGAAAAAGCTGGAAAAGGACCCCCCTTCACACTTGCACGTACGCACGCACACACACAGTGCAGAACATGTGACAACTGGGAACTCCCATCTTTAGTTTCTCTTTCTCACCAGGCTGTTTCCCCTCTGCCAACAAAACTGCCCACAACTGACTGCTGCTACAGACACTAGAGATGCACAATATGGGAGTTCCATTCTGATGCCAATGTCTGATACACACGTCCGTGGAACACAGAGAAAAATGGAACAATCATTAAAATAAACAGCATTTGGCTGCTACCTGATTCTTACAAAGGCAGTGGGTTTTGTGGGCTGTAGCCATAAACACTACAAAACACTTGTCTTTTTGATGGGAAAAAATCTGACAACAATTGAAATAATGAAATGTGAAAAAAGGACAAAATGACACAGTGAAGAAATAACACCACTCAATACAGATATGATTCCAATATCATCATGCATCCCTGACAGAAACCACACAGACTGAACACAGTCCACAACTACAGCATGTTTCCTTCCTTCCTTCTTTTTCTCTCAGAAACTGAACATCGGCAGATCTTTCCAGAGTTATCTGTATAACTTATGCAGAACAATCTCACCGCAGGGTATCAGTCTGGATTCGAGGTCATTGCACCAAGACTGACCTCCTCACTGGGTCAGCAGCTCTCTGGGCGGCTAATGCTGCCTGCCACTATAAATCACCACGTCCTCCTGAGCTCAGCTCACTGGAACAGCTGGCCATCAATATGTCATTGGGCTGAGTTTGTTTTAAAGGGGGGCCGAGTTGGATGAGTGAGGCAGCTGAGGAGAGGAAAACAAAACCTGTCTCCCCGTCATCACAAACAAAAGAAACATCCAGAGTTCTGAGTGCCGGCAGCAGCCCCCCTTTCTCAGATACAAAATGGTGTCAGTTTGCTGGGGCTCTTTCTGTGCCCCTCAGTATTTGGCCCCCTGCTGTTTATCTGCCCCAATTCCCTCCCCTCGGTCATCACTCCTCACAGCTTCCATCAGCGTGACGCAGGCGACACACAGCCCTTCCTGCCTCTTCCCCAGAGGACATCTCGCATCTCCACCTGGCTGAGGGACCACTGACTGCAACCCAGACTTCCACAAACTACAACCCTCACCCTTCCTCAGCCACCGAGCTCGGCAATGCCTGCAGAACCTGCAGGTTGTCGATTTTGGCTCCACTGTGGTGGAACAAACTCCCTACGTTCCTCAGAGCTGCTGAATCTCTACAAGCCATCGCTGTGTGAGCAATTTCTCTCCTGACACCTTTGGATTTGTTGTCTGAACGTCACTTCTACATTCAGCTACTTGGGGGATGTGAACCAGCAACATGGTGGTATCAGACACACAAGCTGTGCTCTGGTTATCGCGTCTGTCTTAGAGCTCTTCCCTCTCTTGTTCGCTGTTACTGTTTCCGCTAAACCGCCTGTAATCGCCGTGAGAACAAACAGTCGCTAATGTTTTAAAGACTTATTTAAAATACATACCTCGTTTCACGACGCTACCATCGCAGGGCTCCCGACGTTCCGCTCCTTTCTTTGACCTTTGACCCGACGCAAACATCTCGCGGTGCTCTCGTGACGCCATGCGGTATTGTGGGTAATGAAGTCCGAATGAAGTTCTCATTTGGTTTATTAATTGTATTTTATGAATTAATATTTCCACACAGCGTAGTCTGCGACTTGAAGCGCTCGGAACTGCCGCCCCCTCCAAACAGACTGTGTATAAATGTATGTGACCAATACGTTAGTGCAATGACCAAGTTATTTAGAGGAATTTTTCAGTATTTTTCCTGTGTTGGAGACGTGGCTCGCGAGCTTTATTATTCAACACTTACGTCATAGTTGCCGTTTTCGCGCTGAATTCTTTACAGGTCGCTACTTAAAGTCGAGAAAAAAGCCCAACTGTGCGGCTCAAACTTTAAATGTTTTCTTCATTTTTGTTCTTTTAAATATGGAGTTGCTACATTTCCATTTATGTGATACTTTCTCCAACGCCACTTGCACTAATTTACCCATTGAGACATCAGTGTATCGAGACGGGGTAAATATTGCTTATTAAATATTAAAACATAAATATAGTTAAAGGTACTACAGCAAAAAGTGAGATTAGGCCTCAGGTCCTTTGAATTCTCAGGCAGGGGTTTTAATCACTGTGCCCCCTGCTGACTGCATCTCCATATAGCTGTTTCCTGTGGTTAAATTGTGTTTTACTCCATCTGTGGACAGTTTAAGTTTTTAAGGATGAGCTGCTCGAAGATCCAGGCGCCACAGAAACATTTTCTTCACAGATGCAGTTCGGTTCTCGCACTTCTGGAGACTCAATCTGAGGACCTTCGTTCAGGGCGTAACTGCAGGGAGCCTCCTGGAACTCGACTTGACCCGTCATCCCCCCAGACATCAGTGTATTTAACGTTCAGAAACACAGCCGTGTCTCCGGATCCGCCCTGTGTTACAACAGCTGTGTGTGTGAAGAAGAGGACGTGGACAGCAGTGACAGCGAGGACACCCCCCACAGTCAGTAAAGGACACAAGCAGAACCAGCAGGCCTTTAAACTCACATGACGCTTTATAAATACATAAACTGACCAAAGCCACCGTCACATTAATAATTGTTCCAGTTCCGGTCGACCTTTGGGGTCAGCGGAGGGTCCAGGAGGTGGGGTGGGCCGCATGTCAGCACCCTCTGGGGTCCATGTGGGGGAGCTACACTGGAACGGTGGTGCTGGCTGCGTTGCCACCCTCCCCCCTCCAGGCTGTGAAGGCGAAGAAGGTGCTTGCACTGTAGGTCAGCGTCACCAGGATCCCAAAGAACTGGAGGGCACAGGAGACACGTGTGAGACAGCAGGGTGCTGCCCCCCCAGCCTGTGTCACTGCCCGAAGCTGAGGGACTTGCCCCTCCTGCCTCAGAAGGCCTCTGCTGGTGCCCCTCCCAAATTCCAGCACCAGAAAAACAGGTTTCAAGCAAATCAAACTGCATGTCTGAGTTTAATCAGTTCCCCGCCTGTTTTCAGAACATTCCAGAGGAACCCCATGTCCCAGCGCTCTCTGCCTGCGTGCGTCTGCTCTGTTAAACACAGTCCAGTTTCAGAGTTTTCTACATGCAAATATCTTTCAGCTTAATTACTTTTCACTGTGTTTTTTTAATTTGCCATCTGCTAACATTTCTGTTGTGAGCGAATGCTGCCTGTGTTTCCCCGTCACCCTGGTAGATGACAATAAAGAGCTACCTTCGTTCAACTCAGTGCTGGTGTTTACAGCCCCTGTCTGGTGTTCCTGGGGAGGATTTGCCGTACACGTTTATGCCGTGAATTAGTCAAAAGCTGCCATTGAGGGGTGGATCATGGAGATAATTGATTTGTTTTATTTTTATTTACCATTCTAACTAAAAGTGTTATAACCATTTACAGTATTTCTACAGAATGTAACCCTTGAATTAATGGACCTTTTACTGATTGTGAGTGCAAGTTTAAGAGTTTGGGTTCCATCCCTGTGCCTGTTCACCGCAAGTCTGCAACTCCCTCTGTTGGGGGTCCACTCACCGCAGCCGCTGCAAGGTGGTTGTAGTCGGTGGAACCACGATATGGCTCAACGGAGGCAGCGTTGGCCAGGAAGGCAGTGAGGTAGAGCAGCGCGGCAATGCCGTCAAACAGCAGCACCTGGTTGGTCACGAGTTTCCGTAAATGAGGTTTGTTTAAAGTTGAACATCTGGAAATTACCTGCTGTGTATGAATTATAACAACTCACTGACACGACAACTGTGTGCGTGTGTGCGTGTGGGGGGGGTCTGGAACACAACATAACTGGACACACTGACCAGGAGCTGCCAGGGCAGGAAGCCGAACCGCTGCTGGATGCCCAGGGTGAGGATGGCGAGGAGGATGACACTGAGGAGCCACAAGGTGATACTGACGAACATGACCCAGCCGTAGGCTGGCACGCGTGTGTAGGATGTGCTGGACACCAGCGCCCACACCAGCAGCCCCAGCACCTGCACGTGGACGAGAGGCACTGCAATGGTGACATTGCAGCTTCTGGAACTTGCTACTGGCACAAAGCAGGTCACCCAGGAGGGCTCACAATCTGTATGTGTGTGTGTGGTGTGTCTGCCCACAGTTCACCTGCGTGACAGTGACACCCAACACCAGGGACACAGCTGTGACTCTTGGCCATCGCCGCCACACAGGTGTCACTGCACTGGAGGATGATGAGCAGGGTGTACATGCTATATAACTTCAGTAACTGTCACAGCACCTAGAAAGCCGAGAGGCGCACAGAGCTGCAGCCCGAGGGAACACGTAACATAAGTCATCTGTTAGTCTCATAATTGTAGAAGGTGGGAAGGGCTTCAGCAAACACACCTTTGTGCAACTCCCTGAGGGTAATGAGGGGTTGGTCAGTGGAGTCTCTCTCATACACACACACCTTGGGCCTTGGTTGTTGTGCTGGCATTAAATGTAACCCTGAGTAGTGTTTGTCTCATGCTATGTTTAACACATTGTTTACCGCTCTGCCTGCGGTCACAGTTGTTGTCACAAAGGGTGTTTGGAATTCAGCTCTTTCTGCTCCAGGATGTCAGTATGGAAAGGAATATGACCCTCCCCTTAACTGTCTGCTGGGGGGAGCTGTGTGTCCACAGGCTGTAGGTGGCACCATAGGAGACATTGGGACTAAATTTCAGTGGAGCAGGAAGTGGCAACATTGAAACTCTGGTCAAATTTTGTATGTGTTTGGGAGGGAGGTGTATATTTTACAGAGCTCACAGGTACACACATTGGGTCGGGCTGGGAAGCAGTATAAAAAAAGTAAATAAAGCATTAACTGCTTTAAACCTTTCTGGTTCCGGCACCTGCAGATCAACATGCAGCTCATTCACATAGCACAGTGTTCACAGGCTCAAAGTCCAGTTCCCACACGCGTGTGAGTGAGAGGGGGCTGCATGGCTCACACATTCCCAGAAGACATTCTCACAGAGACGACTGTTGACTCACAATCTCGGCGAGCAGCAGGATGCCCGGGATGCTCCTAAGGTACTGCAGGTCCACTGAGATGAAGTGCGAGGTGAAGGACTGGAACCCGGAGCCAGAGGCCCCACCCCGTGCTGCCGTGCTGCTCGTCTCAGTGCTCACCTTAGCTGGGAACTCTGCCATAGCTCAACACGCCAAGCTCCCGCGAAAACACGTGACTCTGGGGCCCCGTTTCTCGCATGGGAAGGCTGACGACCCGTGTGGGTTCAGCCTCAGCTCCCCTTTGCTCTCTCTCTCTCCAGGCACAGGTTGTGATCAGGGGGCGTGGCCTTGTGCTCACCTGAGTGGAACATTAACAGTGGAGGTGGGAAGGTGGACTGGGTTCACCTGCTATAGATGTGAGCAACACACCCTGCCCAGTCCCACCCCCACACAGGCCCCACCCCCATGTGAGCAGCAGAATGTGAGATGGGTGTAAAGTCCAGCGGGAGCAGGAAGTGACTGTAGCAACAAAACAGCGTACATTCCCCAGGGAGGGAGGGAGGCACGTCTCCACCCACACACACACACACACACACACACACCCCCTTGTTGCTTGTTTGCTTGTTATAGGGGGTGAAACAGCACTTATTCATACTGGGTCATATTTTATTCAGTCTCCTTGTATGTATAATAGTCAAAGCGAATTGGTGCAGTACCAGGGTAAATAGTGGTAGACAGTGATACTGCATCAGGCTGCTACACCACACTATATCCAGAATACAGTTCACTCAGAGAGCTGCCGCTGCTGCTATCGGTCCCTCGAACCCGCAACTACGACCATACAACACTGGTTCTTAAGTCACTGCATTGGCTTCTTGTTAAGTTTAGAGTAGATTATAAAGCATCACTCTGGACTTATAAGGCAGTTCATGGCATTGCTGCCATGTCCCTTAGTGAGACCATTGCCTTCAATTGTCAGATGCCAGTTATTGTAAAGAACATGTTGCCAGTTGAGCCCCTGAGGTTTATTTCTCTCCTTTACCTCCTGGTTGAGAGTTTTGTTTTCCTCTCCGCAGCTGCCGGCAGGTTTACCGTGCCACTCTTAACACGAGAAGCCTCTACAAAAACAAACTGAATTGAAAAATTCTAAGACATATTTGACCTGTGGCATTTAAAATGGATAGACCTGCATATTTGGAGTGGGTCTGCTTAGCTGATTTTAGTCACAATAACGCACACATGCACAACAGCGTCAGTACCATGCTTCGAGCTGCTACAGCAATGTGGGCACGAGGTGGGTCTTGAAACAACATTCAGCTTGTTTCGTTGCTGTTCCAAGTAGCTCACGCTCAATAAAAAACGATGTATTTAACACTTTTCTCCAGTGACTTATTTTAAGTAAATCAAAAGCAAGTTGTTCAACAATTGTCCAGCAGGACAAATACCTACTGCAGGTACTACAGTGTGTAGGAGGAATGGGGGGGGGGGGGGTTTCAACTTAGTGCTTCGGGTGTAAAGTACTACTGCGCCCCCTGCTGACCTGTCCAAACTTTCAGTGACACACTGGTCCACATGGTTGTCTAAACTGACCATTTTATTGTCCAACTGCCTTACTGTCCTTTGCCCCCAGTGGGACTCGCAGCACGGGGGGGTGTCCACTAGTGTGTTTTACTCTCACCGCCCTTAACACACATTTTGACACAGTACAAGTGACATGGTAAACACAGTAAATGCAGCACTGGTGCCCCCCCCGTTCGACATCGACGAAAGTTCACACTGTCGGCGTTCCCGGACTCAGCTATGCGCGTCCCCGGGCGGCGCTGCTCTCTTGCGCACCGCGTTCACGAGCGCCCGGCGCACCACCGGGTACAGCCGATGACAGCCCTCCATGCAGGCGCGTACCGCCGCGTTCACGCTGTCCTCACGCAGCTCGCCGTCCGCCTGCAGCGCCGACACCTGGGCCAGACTGGGCAGCAGCGCCACTGTGACGCTGCCCCGGTTCTCCCCGCCGCCGCCGCCGCCGCTCTCCTCCGCCAGCGTGGGGTCCAGCAGGTACGATTCGCCGTCCTGCCGTAGCGCGCATCCGAGCACCACGTCGTACATCTCGACGCCCGCGTCCGCCAGCGCCATGGACGCGCACGTGACGGCGTGCGCGAGCACAGAACCGTCGTGCTCGAGCACCAACACGTTCACCTCGATCTGCGAACGCGGGTAGCGATGCAGGCAGAGGCCGGGCCGCAGCGCCTCCTGCAGGGCCTGCGCCGCGTCGCGCTCCTCGCTGCCCTGGATCCAGCCACCTCGTTTCGGGCATGAGAAGGGCGCGAAACGGAAGTCGCACACGAGTCGCCCGGCCTTCATGTCGGTGTCGTCCTTGCGCTCTGCCTCCCGCGGCCCGTACACGGCGCACAGCAGCTTCGTGTTGCCCGCCTCCACGTAGGCTGAGCCCTTGGCCTGGCTCACCAGACCGCAGCGCGCAAACACCGGGCGCACATCCACCTGGTCGCGCTGCCGCCCGTCACCCCGTGACTCTTCGGGGCCAGCGGCTTTCTGCGCAGTGCTGGGCATGAAGAGCAGAGGGGACTGCGACTCCTCCGGGCCCCGTACGCGTTTACTGTCCGCCGGCATGACTGCTTCCACAGCAGTGTAGCCAACAACGAGGGTGAAGGAAGCGGAAGTGGAGGGGAGAAGCCCTGGAAGTGACGTAATAGAGGACGCAAAGCTTCTTGGGATAGTGATACTGGCCGTGAGACGGTGTGCAGCCTGTGTTTTTACATAGCGTTATACTTTACTGCTTCAATTATGTATACTTGTGTTTCCTGTCCTTGTTCAAATAAAATTCAAAAGGGTCATAAGACCAGAGTTATTCAGCATACACTATTTGTTGGTTGGAGGACCAAAAAAGCTGTGTGAATCTTTTTGTTGAAAATACACGTGCGGCATTACATTTGCATGCACGTTTATGAAACAAGTTTTTCCACAGATCAACAGCAGAGGAAGAGGTTTAGACATAGGATATTAAGAGCACAGCTTGTATGTCTGGAACCACCATGTTGCCAGTTCACTTTCCTCCAGCAGTAGCTGCCTGTAGAAGTGACATTCAGACAGCAAATACAGAGGTAATCACAGCCGATGGCGTTGGACTCATTTATTAAGCTGTCAAGAGATCATTAGAGAAATGGCTCTCAGAGAGATGCATTTGGGAGAGATTCAGCAGCTCTGAGGGACATGGAGTTTGTTTCAAAACACTGGAAGTGGGGGATGTACAAGGAGTAGAGTACAGAGATTTTGTGAATGACTTTGTTGAATCGTGCAATGAGAACTCACTACAATTTAACACTTGAAAAATCAACAAGATGGTGATGAACATCATGAGAAGCGATGGAGATGTTGAGGCTGTATGTGTACCTGGCACCTGGACAACAGGCTGGACTGGTCTGACCACAGTGAGGCTCTGCACTTTCTGAGGAAATTTAGGTTCTATGTAGAGTAGACTGGTTAGCACCAGAGATGTAGTAGGGGGCTGCAGGTGTATACTGGGGCAGTGAGGATGGCTGCCTGGTTCTTGGTGTTGGACTGAAACCTGGAGGAAGTGGCACAGAGGAGGACTCAGTCTAGGTGCAACGGCCTTGAATCCAGACTGATAACCTACAGTGAGATTGTTCTGTACAAGTTATACAGATAATGCTGGAAAGTTCTGCCTATGTTCACTTTCTGAGAGAAAAAGAAGGAAGGAAGGAAACATGCTGTAGTTCTGGACTGAGTTTAGGGAATTTCTGCAGCAGCAGTCATGTGTGGGCAAATGGGAAACGACCAGGCAAAAGAGGAATGAAACATGGGTGAAATACAAGGAGTGACTTGCTGAGAAACGGCCTGTAGAAGAGGAGGCACTGAACCCAGAGGGCAGGTGGTGGCCAAGAAGCGCTGTCTAAAATACAAACTATAATAGGATCATACATAACATCTATTAGGATCCGGTGGTAAAGCAACGTTATAGTGACTCCCGATTTTACTGGGAGAAATTAGTAAACGATAGTAACATCATCGATCTAACTCAATGAGCCACGAGCCTTCGATGCCGGGCGCGCGCGTTTCCGTTTCGTTGCATCAGCCGCCGCACAGCCTGCGCGCGGCGTTGAGGTCGCGGGGGACGTCTCTGATTGACAGCTTCTCCAGCTACACACTGCTGAGCGTGGTCACGCGCAGAGGCCCTACAGCCAATGTCTGGCCGTTGTGGGCGGGAACAGATCCTTTCGCAGTGGTTTCTACTGTGTGAAGAGCTGCACTGCAGCAGTCGGGGAAATTGCGCTTTTACTGCTGAAACGTGAGTGTTTCTTCGAAATGTTGAAATTGTGAAAGGCTTAATGGGTTCTTGCTAATTTTTTATGTTGCTTTCATTTGAATACTTGAGAAATTACTGTGCTAAATGGCTTTTTGTATGGAGAATGAGGAGAACGACACACTGAGCGAAGAATGGGAAATATAGTAGAAACACACCTAGAAGTGAGAACTAAGGGAAACAATAAGGAATTTTGTTTATTCAGATAAATCTTCCACATATTAAACGTATTAAATGTCGGATAGGTTGTCTTACGAATGAAAACGGCCTTGGTGCGTCAGTCTGAAAATAAATTTACCTCAGAGAGCAATGTGAGGTAAATCATTTGTTTGTGGACTCAGTTTGACTGTATATGTGTAAATATAATTTAAAACGGTCTAGTAAGTTTTCTTTTCCAGATATGAACGTACATGATAAATAATATCAGGTAGATATGTATATCTATTTTTAATATCGCATCATTTAGCTACACCATTGTGCTTCCCGATTTCTTTTTATTGTTTTAACCCTTGAAATGGTCAGGAAATTGCTTTTATAAACTCCACGTTCTCGTAAATAGTGTTTGTGCTCTTACTTGGTTGTTAGCATCAAGCTGGACTTGAAGCTGCACCCTATTTGTATTGGTCTACTTGCTCGCTGGAGATGAACAGGATGATCGAGCTCATCGGTCTGGTTAAGTGTGTTTATTAGACCAACGCGTCTGAAATAAAACTAGATATAACCGGTTTTATCCAACACAATAATGTATAAATTAAAATATTTAACACTTCACTGATGGTACTTGGGTTATAGTTTAAATTAGTATTTTTCTCCTATTGGTATTTCTGATATGAGCTGTGAGACTGAATGATATTGCATTGGACTGTGTGTGTTTGTCACTGAGTCATTTTTTTATTATGCACTGTATTTATTTGTATGTGTTTTTGTGCAACTGTTTTCAGTTCTCTGGTCACACCTTCTAAAATGGAATCCATCCTGACCGCTGCTCAGATCCGCAAGAAGTTCATTGACTTCTTCCGGCGACACGAGCACCAATATGTCCACTCGTCCTCCACCATCCCTCTAGATGATCCTACGCTGCTCTTTGCTAATGCTGGCATGAACCAGGTAGGAACAAAGAGCACCTCTAAACAGTTCCAGAGCAGCTTTTGGGGCTTTGCCCATGGGTATATCCCTGGAGGTACTGGGTGCCTTTGTGTTCCCTTTTTATGGCTCCAGCTGCAGGTGTGTCATGTGATCTTTATTCCTCCCGGGGGCACAGAATAAACTGATACTCCCTCCCCTGGAAGTAACCCACTTTACCATGGGGACCTGGCAAAAGCAATTATGGTGTGTATGGCAGTTTTGCAGTATTAGATGACTTTTAGGACACCATAATTATGAGCACACGGAAGTATACAGGTAAATGACCTTCACATAAGATCAGTTGTTTTTCTGGTTGAATCACAGGGAAACCTTTTGAAAAACCAATCAAATAGTAGTTGTGAATAACTGTGATTTATGCAGCCAACCAGAAGGGAAGGGCTGAACACTGATTCAACTGCCTCTGAGTGAAATCTCTCCTCCACCCTGTGCAGTTCAAGCCCATCTTCCTAAACACGATTGACCCCTCCCATCCTATGGCTCGCCTCAAACGAGCAGCCAACACACAGAAGTGCATCCGTGCTGGGGGCAAACACAACGATTTGGATGACGTGGGCAAAGATGTCTACCACCACACCTTTTTTGAAATGCTGGGTTCCTGGTCCTTCGGAGACTATTTCAAGGTAAGCCCAAGGGGAGAAGTATTGTTGCAATGCATGCCAAGATGTTGAAGATTATGGGTAAAATGGATGATTTTTTTGAGTAATAGAGTTCATGGCTAAAGTAGTAAGAGAGGTGCCTTGTGGTAAAGATGAGAATTTTAGATTGTCAGTAATAACGGTGCTATATGTTGATTGTTGTGCGTGCGTGCGTGCGCGCGTGTGTGTGTGTGTGTGTGTGAGAGCATTTTCTCTTTGCTTGGATCTAGTCACTTTCTGAATGATGGGTCAGCTTGGTTATTAATACATTCTCTCCCCTTCCTTCCCTTTCCTTGCAGCATCTGGCCTGTGAAATGGCTCTGGAGCTGCTGACCAAGGAGTTTGGGATCCCCATCGAGCGTCTCTATGTCACATACTTTGGGGGTGATGAAAAGGCCAGACTGGAGCCAGACCTGGAGTGCAGACAGATCTGGCTGGACCTGGGGTAAGTGGGCATGGAGGGTTACTGGAGCAGAGCCATTGTAGCTCACATTGAGTGGAAGGAGCTGGTGACAGACTATTCATTGGGAGTGTGAAGTGCATTTATCAATCTTTTGGTTTTCTATTTTGTCAGTTGTCCCCTGTCTCCACCTGTCTGTGATACCTGTCCATCTGTTAATTATCTAACAGGATTGAGGAGTGTCGTGTCTTGCCTGGTAGCATGAAAGACAACTTTTGGGAGATGGGGGACACGGGTCCTTGTGGGCCCTGCAGTGAGATACACTTTGATCGCATCGGTGGGCGGGATGCTGCACATCTGGTTAACATGGATGACCCTAATGTGCTGGAGATCTGGAACCTGGTCTTCATTCAGTTCAATCGGTAACTAATTTATTCTCTCTGTGTCACTATCACTCATTCACTCACGCATGCATACAACTTGCAGAACATTTTGTCAAATGCTTCCATCTTTGCCCCTTCACAGTGAGTCAGAGACGGTGCTGAAGCCCCTCCCCAAGAAGAGCATTGACACAGGGATGGGTTTAGAGCGCCTCGTCTCTGTCCTGCAAAACAAAATGTCCAATTATGACACAGACCTTTTTGTGCCGTACTTTGAAGCCATCCAGAAGGCAAGCTCAGCTCTCCTCTGTGTGGACTCCTTTGTATTGTCTGTGTCTGTCTCCTCTCCAGAAACTCCTGTTTGTCTGACAGTCAGTCTTTATGCCACTGTGTAAAGCTGGATGTCATGTGCAGGGAACAGGAGCTCGGCAATACACAGGGAAGGTTGGTGCAGAGGACACAGATGGCATTGACATGGCCTACCGTGTGCTGGCTGACCACGCACGCACCATCACCATTGCCCTCTCAGATGGGGGCCGTCCAGACAACACAGGCAGAGGGTGAGGGCTGTGTGTGTCGCTGCATGTTGCCATCTCACATTGCTTTGCATCTGTGGTATTAGATCATGGGTGTAACCCCTCCCTCTGTCACTCTGTGTACAGGTACGTGCTGAGGCGCATCCTGCGCCGTGCTGTGCGCTATGCACATGAGAAGCTGGGAGCACAGAGGGGCTTCTTTGCCTCCCTGGTGGATGTGGTGGTACAGTCACTGGTGCGAACTGCCTTTCTGTCATTTTTCCTGCTATGCAAGGGATTTCCCTGCCCTTTAAGAATTAGTATTTTTTTCACTTTGTTCACATTTTGCACTTTCTCTGGGTCTTTGTCAGCTGTGCAGTTTTTCAAGGCCCAATTCTCTCCTCACATAGACCAGAAGAGTACATTATTACAAACTGTGCAGCTTTCATGATTTCCTCTGGTTTGCTGATGTTCAAATTATACACCCTCCATATCTGCAGGGTGATGCATTCCCAGAACTAAAGAAGGATCCAGACATGGTGAAGGACATCATCAATGATGAGGAGTCACAGTTCCTCAAAACCCTCAGCAGGGGGCGCCGTATCCTGGATCGCAAGATTCAGAGTCTAGGAGACAGTCAGACGATCCCAGGTAAGATGAGGTGTTAAGCAGCACATGACCACAGTCTTTTGAATGTTGATGACTGACCTTGGAATGAATAAGCCTTGTTTGAGCTGTTGATGAAATAAAAGACATGAGTCAGGTGATGTTAAACTCAGCACTCAACTTTATTAGTGGAGGAGTACCTGTAATAGGTTAAACAAATTGTTTTTGGCTTGAAAGCTACTGTAATTATTAGGTGTTATTAATTGCAGTCTTGTCTCGCTCTCCCTCTCTCTCACTCACACACACACACACACCTCATTCACACTGTAATTGTTAATCAGCAGTTACGCTCAGCCCGTCTGTCCTCTCTTGTCAGGTGATACCGCATGGTTGTTGTATGATACCTATGGCTTCCCCCTGGACCTAACAGCACTTATAGCCGAAGAGCGCGGCTTGGGGGTTGACATGCAGGGATTTGAGGAGGAAAGAAAGACTGCACAGGTGGGCACCTGCTGGGGAACATGGGCTGGTTGTCACATGGGTTGCTTGTGCTAACACAGCACAGCTATCACAGCCAGATATTACTGCATAATTGCATTTATCAAATTTAAACCTTTTTGTCTGGATCATATTTCTCTCGTCATTTGAGAACAATGCCAAATATTACATTGAGAGTGTAAAACTTATATTTCATATGCACAGTTTTATCAAGTTAGTGTGAAAGTTATCATAATAGGTCAAATGGGGCTGATTGAGTGCTTGGGGGTATGTTTTCACATTAATTGTCCATAAGCCAGTAGCTTCATTAAAAACAATAATAGTTCTAAGGCTTTAAAGTTAAATTTACTTTTTATCAATCTAGCATGAAAGCTGTGAAAATTTCTAATTATTACATATTAATTCTGACTAACTTATGTGGTGCTTGAAAAAACAGAAATAGGGTGTAATATGTTTGTGTGTGTGGGACTACCCATTTTAAAATTCATCTCCTGTTTCTAGCTTAAGAAATCAAAATTAACAGTTTATACAGGGACAACCACCTCTCTAGCTTGTGATAGGGTTTTTCACAGCTCATAACATTTTTAGTTATAAGGATAAATGAAGGGCCAGATTTTTACCAATTTTCAAGCTTTCCTCAAATTTTGCTTGGGTTGTCTAGAATGAGCTTGTTGAGAAATCCTCATGTGACAACAAGCCCCAGTTTCCCCTACTACACAGGGGAGTACGGAAGAAAGCTGTAGAATCCACCAAAACGAATCCATGTGGTGGATTCTACAATGAAATAAGCTTTTAGTTTTATTTCCCTCTGTGGGTCATAGATTTTCATCATTCTCAGTCAGAAATTTGGTATCATTTAAATCTTGTATACATTTTCTTGGGCCTAAAAAACCTTGAGTAAATGAGTGGTAGAAACTTGTAAGTTGTCAGCAGGAGTGGTACATCATATTTCAATCAAAATGTAGAAATATACTTCATGTTTGAATTTATCACTTACCATGCCAGGTATATATTGCAGGTGACATTTTCATTCATTTGCTACAATTTTCTTTAGATGAAATGGAACCAATGAAGACTTTTTTTCAGTCTTTTCAGTGTTGATTGAGCCAGCAGGATACATCTGCTTTGTACTTTTTCTGCCTCTTGGTACTCACATCAGTAGACAGTAGTCTTTAACCTTTAACCTGTCAGAATTATAGTGTAAATTAAAGAACAGGAAAATATCTGGGCATTGGATCATACGGTGGGAGAAGCAGCCATGGAAGGTGCACTGTGAACAAACTGAGTTTTATGTCTGCACCAGCTGAAGTCCCAGGGGAAGGGGTCAGGGGATGAGGACCACATCATGTTGGACATCTATGCCATTGAGGAGTTGCGCAACAAGGGTCTGCCTGCCACTGATGATACCCCCAAGTACCGATACTGCACCAGTGATGATGGCAGTTACGGTGAGGGAAGATGCACATGCACACTCACACTTGCACACAAACCTGCATATGGAGATGTGTTCCCTTTCTTCATTGACTATCATTGTAAGGTGTTTTTTCCTATGCCCCTCTCAGAGTTTGAGCAGGCTGTGGGGACTGTTCTGGCCTTGCGCAGGGAGCGCATGTTTGTGGAGGAGGTGACAACAGGTCAGTTGTGTGGAGTGCTGCTGGACAGGACTTCCTTCTACGCAGAGCAAGGAGGGCAGACCTTTGACGAAGGCTACATGCTGAAGGAGAATGACTCTGCAGAGGATGTAAGCATGAGTAACAGCTATCAGGGGCACTATTAGCTTAATGAGAGTGGTGGTTTGAGGAGTTCCATGTGGAATGATATGATCCATATACATATTACTGAAGAAATCTTTGGTAAATGGTTGTGTCCTTGAGCAGAAGATGGAGTTCACAGTGAAGAACACCCAGGTCCGAGGTGGCTTTGTTCTGCATGTGGGTACCGTGTATGGAACGCTGAGAGTTGGAGACCGTGTCACACTACACATTGACGAGGTACTTGGACCTGTCCCTCTTCCACCGTATCCAACCTTTCCGTGGTCGATGAAATGAAATGGCTGCACCCATTTCGGAGATAAAGACCTGTTCGTTCCCTCCCTTCCCTCCAAGGCCCGGCGACAGCCCATCATGAGCAACCACACAGCCACCCATATTCTGAACTTTGCCCTTCGAAATGTGCTGGGGGAGGCAGACCAGCGAGGGTCCCTGGTGGCACCTGACCGCCTGCGTTTTGACTTCACAGCCAAGGGGGCTATGAGCACAGCCGAGGTGCGGCGTGCCGAAGAGATTGCCTGCACCATGATCCAGGACGCCAAGGTGAAGTTTGCGATGTTGTGGTCCTGGGTTACAGTGAAATGTATGAATGGGTAAAACAGCACAAGTTATTTTGTACAAAAAGTCAATTAAACAAAAAATCATATTAATTCACAATGATTACAGGTTTTTATTTTTTGTGGGAGGAAGGGATTATTTAAGGGTGAATTTCTTCAGCTTCAGCATCTAAAGGCCCTACCTCTTTTCTTTGCTTCCCTGTATATCCATCTTCTGCTCTCTACCCCTCCAGCCTGTCTATGCCATGGAGGTCCCTCTGGCAGCTGCCAAGGCCATCCAGGGCCTGCGCGCTGTGTTCGATGAGACGTACCCTGATCCGGTGCGTGTGGTGTCCATTGGAATTCCGGTGCCTGAGCTGGTGGCTGACCCCAGTGGCCCTGCTGGTTCTCTCACCTCCATTGAGTTCTGTGGAGGAACGTGAGTCCTGCCCTGCAGTAGTGAGCTAGGCTGCAGCACCTTTTGAAGTTTTGTCAAATGACACCTCTTTGTGCTGATCATAAATTCAGCACTTAACTCCTTGAAGAGTTTGCTAATGAACTCAGCATTCTAGTTGCCCCATAGGCTTTTTTTTTTTTGCTTTATCTGGAATTATTTGTAAATCTGTAGGTCTTTGGTGTCAGAAAGTTGTTAGGTATATAAACCCATGCAATTGTTTTTGATATGTTGATTCCAGGCACCTGCAGAACTCCGCCCACGCTGCTCCTTTCGTCATTGTGTCTGAGGAGGCCATTGCCAAGGGAATCCGGCGCATCGTCGCAGTAACCGGCGCAGAGGCACAGAAAGTGAGTGGTCACTGGGGTGTTAGGAGTAGGACAGCTGTCAATCATACATTGAGGAAGTTAGTTTGCGTAGGGAGGATGGGCCCAATTTTTATTATTATTGTTGTTGTTGTTTTAAAGGAATTTGGTCATATGACCATACTAAGATGAAGGGCTATTCATGTGTTCAGCAGATGATTTAGTCCAGTTTCCTGCAGGGTTCATACAGCAGGGAAACATATGGTATGTATTATTGTTCCTTCTCAGTTCTGAAGCCCCTGTCTTGCTCTTTCCTGGTCAGGCCCAGAGGAAAGCAGATACACTCGGGCAGACTCTGAGTGCAATGGGGGAGAAGGTGGCAGCTCAGACTGCCCCCAATAAAGATCTGCAGAAGGAAATTGCTGATCTGACTGAGGTGAATTGTCTGACAAAGTGCAAAATGCTTCTTTTAAGGTTTGTGTGTGTCCACCACCCTCTGCAAGTGTGAGAGAGACACTGTTTTCTTCTCTCCCTCTCTGCCATAGACCTTGGGGACTGCGGTGATCTCCCAGTGGCAGAAGGACGAGATGCGTGAAGCTCTCAAGGGTCTTAAGAAGACCATGGATGACCTGGACCGTGCCAGCAAGGCAGATGTTCAGAAGAGGGTGAGTGTGAAGGGCAACAGGGTGGTGCAGGAAAACTCAGGGTGTGGTTCTTGTTTTTTAACAAAAAGTACAAGAAGGGCATTTTGTGTGTGTGTGTGTGTGTGTGAGTGAGAGAGACACTGAGAACTGATTAGCTTTGCTTCTTGGACAGGTTTTAGAGAAGACCAAGCAGCTGATTGACAGCAACCCCAACCAACCACTGATTGTCATGGAGATGGAATCTGGAGCCTCTGCCAAGGTATCACAGCTGTACTGCTGAAACACCAGTTCTGTACTGTGCCTCACAGTGTCTCCACACCTCTCACAGCATCCACTCCACACCTGTTGATGGAAACCCTCTTTCCATACTCTGTCTGGCCCCACCCCCTGCTTCACTGCTCTGGTTCTCCTCCTACAGGCCTTGAATGAGTCGCTGAAGCTGCTGAAGACTCACTCCCCCCAGACAGCAGCCATGCTCTTCTCAGTGGATGATGATGCTGGCAAGATTATCTGTCTCTGTCAGGTGCCCCAGGTACAACCCACCAACATTGCTTGTTTGTCTCTGTGTCCTGTGAGTGTGTGTGCAGTGACCAGCAATAAAGTGTACAACCACAGGTCACTTTAGACTTCTTCAATCACTGTGCCTCTTGCTCTGTTACATCAGGAGGTGGTGAACAAGGGTCTGAAGGCCAGTGAGTGGGTGCAGGAAGTGTGCCCCCTATTGGACGGCAAGGGTGGTGGTAAAGACATGTCTGCCCAGGCTGCCGGGAAGAACACCCAGAGCCTGCAGGAGGTGCTGAAGTTGGCTCGTGACTTTGCCTCCCTCAAACTGCAAAATTAATACCAGAAGATGTGGA
This sequence comes from Arapaima gigas, assembly GCA_900497675.1. Taxonomy (NCBI): domain Eukaryota; kingdom Metazoa; phylum Chordata; class Actinopteri; order Osteoglossiformes; family Osteoglossidae; genus Arapaima; species Arapaima gigas. Next base: position 341,898 of record UFQX01000608.1, read on the forward strand.
GGAGGTGCTTGGTTTGACTGCATGAGGAGGCAAGAGGAGCCCTACCAACAAATCCATGATTCCCCTCCCAAATACTGAGATTCCTAGTTGTCGCAGTTCCTTGACATAGACTTTGTAACTTGAAGGTGTAAAGGGAAGTTTTATTTCTGTCTTGGGACTGACCTCTGTGTGGGGGTGCACTAGCATCCTGCCATCACGAACTCCCCGTAAATCAGCTGCTTCGCCTTTGAAGCAGCTACAGGGTTCCTGCTGGCTTGTCCAAGCCCTACCCCAGGATTTTGGACCGGGTGTCATCCAGTCAGGCCACGCCTCTCTTTATTTGTTTGTGCTGTCTTCGCTCCTGCGGGAGGTTCGTCCCCCGATACCTGTCCCATTTCAGAACAGACCCACGTGTGCTGTCGGCACCCAGCTGCCCAGGATTTAGTGTAAATACAGTGAGGTAATAGCCAGACAAGCAGCTGACACGCTGATAGTTCTGCCGTAGTTTTTTTTCTGTTGAAACGGCATCACTGAGAATTGTGTAAGATGTTGGGGAGAACAGGCCAGGTGAGTGTGGGCACTGCTGCTGTCTGCCCAGCGTCCCTGTTCACACCGCTCACTGCGGCTGTTTTCAGTGCTGCAGCCTGTTGTTGTCCTGGAATATCTGCTCTCCAATAAATCCATGAATAACTTGCAGCCTCAACAGCCGTGTGTGCGTTATTGAACCTGCTTGTGTCTTTCAGGGTTGTACTGGGACTGTGTGAAAGAGGGAGGATCTCTGCATCTTGGAATGTTACCTACACCGGGTCTCTTGATCCACAGCCTTTGTGGCTGTTGGGGTGACAGTCCTGCAGTTCACTGATACTCAACACTCATGTTGAAGCACCAATCTCTACAAAATAATTCTTTTCCCAACTTTTACGCAGAAACACTAAAATAGACTAAACTTTAGGTAGCTGAGTTAGCCCACGTGCTGGAAAGGTAAAAAGTAACGAAAGTAGAAAGGAACCGTGTGCGGCGACAAAATGAACCTACGCCTACGGATGTCGTTTCTTCGGGCGAGTTTTAAAATTTCAAACTAGTAAACTACCTTTTTGAAGTTCAATGAAGTTTTTTACCACAAAAAAACCTCAGCGTGAGAAGAACCGACATTTCAAGTGTGTGACTTGAAGACAGCCGTGAACGAAAGAACACGTTCAGGTTCATAGACGGAAACGGCTTGTTTTAACGCTGCAGCCTGACTTTGTTGTGGCGGCTTCATCCTTCAGATCCTCTCCTCTCCCCACTATCCCCGCCCACTTCCACGCGAAACACGACCTGAGCTCCCCCACACACACGGGAGGGGCGCTGCCCTCTGTTGTTTCGGGGTCCTGCTTTGAACACGGAGGGGGACCGGTGGGTCGTGTGAGAAGTGGCCGTACGGACCCCCACAGATTAATCTCGCGCGCATAAAGGAGCAAAGGTGAGCCGATGAAATAGGGGGGGGAACGGAGAAAAGCGCGACTGTTGGAATGTGGCTCTGTGGGTTGGGGTGGGGCGGGGGTCCGCCAGAATTGTTTTTTTTTTTCTGGAATTTTCCATTTAATATTTTGGGACCGCGGTTAAAAATCAGTTTCACAGTTAAGCGCATAAATAAATAAGTTGGAATTCCTATAAGGAAAAGTAAAACTCAATAATTTTAATGTACTTAAATAGAACGATTTCTTAACCTGTACAATTTTACAGCTGTTTTCAAACAGTTAATTTACTGTTAAAACTTTACACCATAAATGTTTAGTCCACATATTTAAATTAATAAAATTTAAAGTTAAAAATTTCAAGTCAAGCGCAGTTTCCCTCATACAGTTTCACAATACAAGGTTATTTTTTTTTAAAGTGTAAGTCGGGTGATTAAGGATCAAATTTACTTACTTTTTCACACCAGGACCGCTTAACAGGCCTTACGGAACGTGGAAACCCGCTTTTCCCGCCTGAAACCGCCGTGGAGATATAGTAACTGCAGACATTGGCGTAGTCAGAGCGGACGAGTCTCTGCCTGTAAACATTACATTATTGGGCAAAATCACGACACTCTTTTACACGTTTTACACTAGTCTCGTTTCCTGGCTTCCCTGATGCTCTAAACTGAACCCTACGGTCACCATCTTGAAGGAAGTTAAATCATGAAGCGTAAAAAAATTTTTAAATAATAACAAAAAGATGGTGACATAAGTGTACCTGAGGTAAACTGTTTTCTTAAAAATGTAGTTGAGTAAAAGTAAACATCAAAATTTACTCTGTACAGTGCTTATGTTGGAGCAACGTGGGCCCCCACGGTGCGAGAGAGAGTCTGTTGCTGAGGTTTTCTCTTTCTTTGTCCACAGGATGGATAAAGGGAAGGTGTGTGAGGAATTCAACAAACGCCACTATTGGCTCATCCCTGCCGTGAGTCCCTGGATTCTCTCTTCCTTCCCAGTGTGAGCTGTTTGTCCAGCAGGTTCTACAGATCGTTTCCTCACTGCAGGTCACCTACAGTGTCCTGGTGTCTTTCCTGCAGAAGCGCAGAAGAAAATGTGCCCTGGATTACAAACTCCCTGGATTAAATCAGCACTTCGGGCTGCCAGTGTGAGTAAAGACCTCAACGAGTCGTAACCCCTAAAACCGCTGTGTTGTAACTGGTAATGAATCCCACTGACCACCTGTGGAAGAAATTGGGACGAGTCAACACTTTTATGAAAACCTTTGCTCCGGTTGAGGGTCTGTGCACTCAGCAGGCTGGGAGATCTCCTTCTGAGTGTCTCCAAGAATGAAGCCCGGTGGCCTTCTTATAACCAACTTGCTGTAGGTGTGGTTACCAAGTGGACAATAACCAGGCTGTGGTAGTAAGACAGTGAGCGGAGGAGATCTGACCAGCAGTTTACTCAGACAAGATGAGGTGCAGGATGTGAAGGGGGTCACGGGGTGCAGATGTTAATCCTGAAGAAATCTTCCTCAGCATAAGTCCTTGTATAACTGCAACTTGATCAAATAAGACATTCCTGAAATATTTCCTTTCACACCTGTGTGAAGTGCACTGACTAGCGGTGAAATAACTAGTTTGAACCCCGCTGACTAACTGTGTCCTCACAGGCCCTGCCAGTTCCTCAGCACTAACAGAAACCGATGGGGCTTCGCGCTGGCCTTCGGTGCCATCTTCAACATCTTGCTGGACATGGTTCTGAACTATGAGGTGGACTGTGCTTCCTTGCCAAAAAACATTTGGATTCAAGGTGCAACTTGAGCACATTCTCTTGGAGAGCCTTTATGCTTCTGAGACGGTGTGTCCCATGGCGGCTAATGTTCTCCTCTCCTGCTGCAGTGCCTCTGTTCCTCCTGTTGTCCGTGGAGGTGGCGCTCATCCACTACCCGATGTTCATCTGCCTGTCTATGGAGAACAAGGTGCTGGGCAGCATACTGGGCCTTCTCTATTCCCTGGCCTGGTGAGAAGGAAGCCTTTATTGCTCTGCCATCTGAAGCTTGGTGGTACCAGCCACTCTCCTTACTTGGACTCCGTGTTGTTCTGCAGGTTCCTCTACCAGCTGTTTACAATCATCGAAATTGACACGGAGGTGTGTATTTTGGTGCAACCGACTGGCCTTGTGGTTCTGCAGGTTCTCCCAGATGAACGTTTCTTTGGAGGTCAGAAAACGTCAGATTCTGACCCCCCTGCAGGTGTTCCAGGATGAGCCCTCCAGAGCTTTCCCAGTGCCCAGTCTCATCTGCTGCTGCTTGCTAGTGCTGCGGTACCTGCACGGCTTCTTCAAAGCACTTAGGATGTATCACACACAAAGGTCTTATAGAAAGGTAGCCTGTCATCATTGTCACCATCACCATCATCACCACTCAAATTCACAGCTGCACAGGTTGAGGTCAGAGGTTCGAGTGACACACATCTACATCCACACCTCATGTTACAGAGTCAAAGCTCCTGGTTTCCACTCCACAACATTGAGTATGTGAAGTGTTTACTGCAGCCCAGCAGCCCAGTGTAAGTACCGTGTGTGTGTGTGTGTGTGTGTGTGTGTTTGAGAGAGACAGAGAAGATAACCACAGGCTCTCTCACCTCTCTTGCAGCAGAGTGAAGCCCTGGTATCGCAGGCTGCTGTATGACTGGGACTCCAACTTCCACTTCCCTGCTGGGATGCTCACCATGGCTGTAGTCTCTCTTATAGGAGTTTACACTGTGAGCCCCCCCCCCCCCCCCCCCCCCCCCCCCCCCGCCCC